>JANBVN010000108.1:31310-104647 GCA_030052785.1 Coniochaeta hoffmannii | reverse complement strand
ACTACTACTACTACTACTACTACTACTACTACTACTACTACTACTACTACTACTACTACTACTACTACTACTACTACGACTACACATCTTAACTGTCTACTCATTTGTCTAATATCCAGATCCCAACGCCAACGCGCCACACACTGCTTACTCGACACCTTCACCCGTTCCCAGGGATCAGTAACAATACCAATGGCGGCCACAATGTTGCCAAGTCATTACAGCAGCCAGGCTACCAACCACTACGGCTACGCAGCTCCTCCATCACCACCTCTGGATGACTCCTCAAGGTGTTCTCTCCCATCGATCTCGAACCTGTTAGGTCTGGCGGATCAAGGGTCACCGACGTCGGAAACATCGCCCCAAAACCAGCAACAACAAGGTAGGACATTTCGCCCGAGATCGATCTTGCGAAAACTAACATGTCGTTCAGCACAATCCATCAAGTCAGACACTCGGCCTAACTCATCTCACTATGGCAACATCTCGTCAATGCCTAGGGCTGCGTTGCCGCCTTCGCCGCCAATGACCTCGGACGCTTCCTTTGACGGTTACAACTCTCCGTCGACGAAGTCGGTCAGCCACATCTCAGTAGCGTCTAACTACTACTATGAGTCGACTCCAGAGTCGGAGATCCGGCAACAGATACCTCGCGTGCCCGTGCAGACGTCCGCATATCAACCGCACTACGCTCCTCCGCCCTCTTATATGAGCCAGCCGGCCATGGCGTCTTACTACCCTCCCATGCAATCCACCCCACCTCCTCAGTCCCAGATCTCGGGCCTCTACTACCAACGGCCCCTGCCACAGGCGTTCCCTCCCATGACCGTCATCGGCCCCGGCTCCGGGCCCAACCCGTGGCAGCACCACCACTACATCTCGCCCTCTTCAGCGGCGTCTTTCCCCCAGTCGCAGGACCGGTACATCTGCCAGACGTGCAACAAGGCCTTCTCGAGGCCCAGCTCGCTCCGGATCCACAGCCACTCGCACACGGGCGAGAAGCCTTTCAAATGCCCCCACGCCGGATGCGGAAAGGCCTTCAGCGTGCGGAGCAACATGAAGAGGCACGAGCGGGGCTGCCACAACTTCGAAAGCAGCAGCAGCGGGTCGGCGCTGGTTTCTTAATTTTGTTTGTGTATCTTATGGTGCGAGGGCAGAGAAGGCGACGGTGTCACTCGGTAGACGGTCCACAGCACGGGGCTACCGCGCCATCTTCCATTTGTCGGGACATTCGGAGAGTTGGAGTATTGGGAAAGCGAATCACTGGAATTTTTGGGCGCAACGGGCGAACAATACGTTCGACAAACAGACCTGGCTGTCCACGCGCTCGGATAAGGCGAAGAGGAAAGGCGCTTGATCAGATGGGCAGCATTTACACAGGCGTTCTTGAACGGACAGTGCTTTTTGGGCGCGGTGCTAGGCTCTTCGTAGCCGGTCCCTTCAGCCTTGCTATTATGTATATAGATTCGGGGAAACGCCGCGTGAGCGTACTGTACAATTGACGACGTGACGGACTCGAAGCACGGTTCGTGCTGAGCCAAGGAGAGCCATTAGCGGCATGACAGGTCACAAAATGACCGGGAAGAGAATCAAAAAGACAAATACCCGTGAAACAAAACCACTTCATTCCAAACCTCTTCGTCTAATGAAACCGTCACTTTGGTGCTGATGCGTCTTCCTTCCACATGGACTGCCGCAACTAATACACAGACTGCTCGAGCCTTCTTCTCTCCTATCCAAATTCCTAAGGTGACGGGTAGGGCATGCAAACAGGCCGCCGCAACCAAGACACTTGACGGTGACGACGTATTCTGTTCTGACTTGCCCGCTTACCAAGAGTGCAAATGCAGATGTTCCAGGCGATCACTTTCCCAATGCAACCCCAGGTCCACTCGGTTGGTCGGCAAATCCAACTTTTTCAAGTTCCAACCGTTTATCACCATCCATCCATCGCCTTGGGAGGCAACATGTCCGAAAGATGATCGCTCAGCTATTTCGGGGTGGGGTGGCTGATCCGTGATCGTCGATGCAACGCCCATCACCGCCAGATTGGGTGGTGGGCGGCTCCCCCCCCCCCCCCCCCCCGTCAGAGCCAGGGTGCTTGCTGGCGGCAGTTGAACTCTATTATCCCAACGACTTGTCTGTTACAAGATGTACAGCTCTGATAACCTCGCTTCTTCCTACTACTATTACCCATCACTTACCGATACTCCGACGAGATATACAAGCCGGGAGAAATCTCGACGACTTGCCCCTTTTGATCTCTTGGTCGTGAGCCCGCTTTAACGCTAGCAACCTTGCAATCTCGGTGTAACTCCGATGGACTCGGGGCGTGCTCTGACGTATTTAACACGAAGCCCAATGCGTGTGTATTAGGGAGTAGCCTTACCAAAACGAGATCGCGGTCGTGGATAAATAGTAGGACGCTCGCAAGACGGAAACAACAAAGAAATGAGAAATGGAAGGGCATTCTTCTCCGCCATGGGTCCGCCCCATGGGATTTCCAGCAGTTCCTTAACCATCGAAATGTGGGTTGGAATCGTTCACTTTTCTGAGCTCTCTCGAGAAATGGATCGACATGTTCGCTGGCCTGCTGCTTCTAGCGTCATTCTAGCCGGGCCCAGAAGGGGTCGTGTCAATCCAATCAGCATCGCTTCCTCGGGGACCTGTGGCTCTCATTTGCTCGGAGCTCGGGACGGCATGATCCCTGTTGCAGGGACTGTTCAGGTGGGGTTGATGTCATTGCTCGCCTGATTCGGCCCTGGTATTCCTTTCAGGTTGTGCTGGTTTCAGCGCGCGCTACTGGCGCTAGACATCATTCTCGAATGTCTCTCATCAGCTTCTTTCTTTAGCAGGCACTATTGGCGAGCTAAGCACGACTAGAAGCCCGACGGCGTCAAGGTGCGCGCAATTGCACGACAGCGATCAGCCATATTGGACTTGTGTGCCGTGACAGCGTGGCTTGAGCGCTGCTTATTTAGTGTCGGGTCGATCTCCCCTATGAGGGAACTGGCCGAGATGCAATCATCTGCACGGGGGAGACATCATCATGCATGGAAGTGATGGGTGATGTGCAGAGGAGCGCGGACCAAGTGGAACGCGGCTAACGGGTGTCTCCCTGTGACACGGCAGCTGTCCCGCCAATTTTAACCCCATCCCTTTGAAGAAACCGGTGACTTACAGTCGTCACTGTGAGACTGTCCTCTGCCATGGGAGCCTTGGACGAAGTGTCGGAGTCATTTCCTATTGAGCTGCAAGCGCGCATAAAGTGGCCCTTCCCGCCTCCCGCTCAATTCGTGAAACGATGTCATCAGCCTCATACACAAAGTATGGAATATACACGTGTACTTACACCGGTCGGAAGACGCTTGATAATGGCAGATGTGACAAGTTATTCCCAGACTACCCAAACAATGCCAAAAATAGACAGAAACACCAGAGACTCCTCGATCCCTCGCCGATCAGATGAAACGGAGACATTGCCTCGATAACGAGCAGGTTGAAACATCACCTCAACAAGCGAGGTGCAGCCCCTTCTTGTGTACGTGTACATCGCGCTCGGACCGGGGGCGGCTGCATGTTTGGGCCAGCATCTGCCCAAGATCACCATGATCTGCGTTCTCGGCAAACTTTGTTGATCTCCCTTGTTGGTTATGTCAGCTTCAATGTCCTCTCTCGGGTCTCCTAGGGCCTCAACACCAGCCGGGGTATACCTCGATAGCTAGCGCATTACACCCGTCCGTCTCGACTTGTCCCTAACACAACATCATGGCAGCAGGACAACCCACCCGCTTGATGACACTCGATGCAGTCACTTTCTCACATTCTCAGGTCTGTCAATGGAATGACAGATTACTCGGGTCTCTGTGGATTACTGTGTACGTGGCTTCGGTCTATGGAGAAAAGGCGCTATGCAGGTCCACCAAATGCAGCGCCGGTACGCAGATCAGCACCACATACGGCCCTTTGTCTCAGATGTTCATTTCACCACGCGCTTGATGCGTGCGGCACTCCTCTCCACCACTACAGATTGACCAGAACAGAAATGTCCCTTGTACTTCCGACTCGTCTCCTTCCTTCGCGCAAGAGCCCAAGACAATGTCTCAGTCCCGTGCCCCTGGATACCGGTAATTCATGTCAAAACGAGCACTTGGGACCGAGACTATATTTACCCACAGCGTCCGAGCTCTGCGACACAAGCTGCTTGGAATGTGCCTGCTGCAGGGAGTTCAGACCGTCACACTTCTGTTTGTTGTTGTCCCGCACTACGGGAAAGGAAGAAACACGCACGGATTCCCCCATTCCTCCAAGACTCATCTCCTCCGCCCCCTTACATACGTACTGTTAATACCGCGATAGAGCATGGACTAGCGTTACAGAAGGCTCGATTAGGAGCAAGCTGTATGAATACCGAGGCATGAGGCTTTGCGTGACCTCTGAAATATGACGAGGCTGGGGTTTTCGAGGTCAATGTCTGACTCCCCCTGGTGCAGGGGACATGGTGTTTCAAGGCGCTCAAGCCATCGGCTCCACTTGCGGCTCCAGCTCGAGGTCCCTACCACCGTACCACCGGAGCTTTGTTGAAGCTCTTATTATGCTACCTTGAGATGAAGGTCGCCGACGTCTTTGTGGGGTAGGTATTAATGCGTGAGAACATCCGGCATTGGGGACAAGAGCCAGACTCGAGATATGGTCTTGCGGTCTCTCATCAGCTGCCTTCACATGAAGAAGCGCTCCTGAGTGAAGCCCCCCTGCCGTCAGCCACCAAGCCCATGACCGCCACCCCGACCAACTCGGGCAAGAAAAAGCGACCAGCCGGCATCCCCAGCCAAGTGTGGCTTGATTTATATGCGGACGATCACCCTCTTCCCGCCTGTCGCTCTCATCAATCAGCAGCACTCTGCCGCCAGCCAACAGGAATGTCCCGGAACATTTCAAATATTAGCGGCTCTTCGGACTAGCGCGCGCCATAATCTTTTTCAGTGTCAGGAGGAGTTACGTACCCTGATGCAGATCATGGAATCATCCGAGAAGCTTGCCTCCTGGGAGCCACTCATGGTCCCTGAAATTTTGCGAATCAGCCCCGCCCAGCCCGACCAATTGGCTCAGTTGTTTCGCCGGTCAAAAAAAAAAAAAAAGGGGGGGGGGGGTTCTTCAGCAACAAAGAAGGTCGGACAAAGACAGGACTAGCTTCTGTCGTTCAATTCTAGATGCCAAATGTTGGCCTCGCAATGCTGATCATGGCGAGATCTACTGTACATAGTAGGTCTAGATCTCAAGATCTGCAGACTGTAGTGTCATTCCACTGACTGGTTACTAGTATGAGTAGCCTTCAATGCTGTCTCGTCTCAGCTCATGTCTCCGTCGCTTGGACCCCCCACGTCCAGACCGGAACTGGGATGATGCCATAGCCTCCTGCGACTAGTTACGAACAGTCGATATAAAAATAACTCACTTAGTGGTCGGCGATGCGGTAAACGTCACAGGTCGTCCGAGGCACGAGTCGAGCCCGGGAGTCGATGGCCTGTCTGGTTTGTCGACCATGCGTGCAAGGGCAGGAGTAAAGAGGCACTAGAAGGTCGGTCCGGCTTCTTTACGCTGGTCGGCGGAAGATTGGCGGCGGGACTGCGTACCGGCAATAGTACGGCCAGGCGGCGGCGGAGGGGTCGAGGCCTGATTATCAGGGGCGGAATCCGGCGGCCACAGGCATGAGGCCATCTTGGAGGGCCTCGAAGATTCTGCCGTACGGCCCGTTGACCGCCAGTCAAGTTCGCCTAACATATTTTCCTTTTGTTGTATCGTCTTGCAGCCCGGACCACGTATGGACGATCAGAAGATCTCTAATAGGCGACGCGCTCCGAGTGTCTTGCATCGATCAGCACCGACTATCTTATTCGCGCGGGCAAACCGGATTCACCCCTGAGCTTCGAGCAAGGCCGTTCCTCAAGATCATTAACCGAGATATTCTTAACCAACCTTACTCAGGCTAGATCGTCCCTGTCCAGTTGTACCCTTCCAAGTCCTCCAAGTACCTCTCCATCCGCCACTGACACCAGCAGGGCACCCCTGAGTATCGTACGAACCATCCAGTCCAGGCCTAGACTCAGTAATTCTGTTCATCATTCCAATAGAGCGTATCGTGCAGCACCCTAACCACCCATTAGCTTCATCACTCCGGACCACCGCCGTAAAAACAGACACTTACTCCGGTCCGGTAGCCCTCAACTCCCACCCAAACGTCATCCGGATATACTGGATCAGATGACTAGCGATCTTGACCGCCCCGACGTCGGTCGGGTGCCACTGCGGGCCGATGTCGTTGTGCTGCAGGATCCCCGTGGTGTTGAAGTAGTGCACGAACGCTTCCGTCTTGTTGCTGCACGCCGGTTTGGTAGTGTTGGTCGTCCCGTCCCACACGACGGGGTTGTCGAGGTAGCCGGGCGAGTTGAACCACTGGTAGATCTCGTACATCTCCTTCTCGAACCCTTGCGAGGCCGAGGGGAAGTAGGAGTTGCCGGACTGGTAGAAGCCGAGCCAGAGGGACTGAGGAAAACCCGGAGAATTCTTGTTAGTGGAGGGCTTCGGGAGAGTATGGGAAAGAAAGAGTCAGACTTGGAAAACGTACCATGACGATGACCTGGGCTTTGGGCCATTTGCCGTGGACACCCTGTATGATCTTGGTCAGGGCGTCGATGTACGTCGCGGTCGAGACGTTGTTGGCCGCGTTTTGATCGTTGGTGCCGATGTTGATCACCACAATGTCGGCGGCCGGGTGGGACTTGAAGTCCCAGGGTTCTGGGTCATCTGCAACGTGAAATCAGTACTTGTCGTCCGCCAAAACTCAAGCTGTCAGAGGCTGCCTTTCTGAAGCCACGCTCCGAGTTACAGCAACCCTCAGCAACTTTGCGTAGGCCCAACTCACCGCCGTACATGACCGAAGCCCGATAGCTCGTATCCGAGGTGTAGAACCACTGATGCCTCTGACCCCTCGGATTCCCCCAACAGTCCTGGTCGGCCGCGCATATCCCCGGATACGCAGTGATGGAGTACTCCGTGTCCCCGAGCCCGGCGCCGAGTGCGTACCCCCAGCTCGACAGCCCTTCGTAGGAGGTATACATCCCGCTGGCCAGACTGTCGCCGATGACCTCTATCCTCCTCCCGTACGGCTTCACCGGGACCAGCCTCTCGCCGGCAGCGACGTGTACCGAGTCGATCTGTACCCCGTACGCCCAGTTCGTCACCCGCATCTCGAAGGTGAGCGGGTTGAAGGGCCAGGTCTCGTTGACGCCTGGTGTCGAGGGAGAGACGAGCAGGTGCGTCGCCCCGGCTGTGATGTTGGTGAAGGACCAATCCAGCCCGCCGATGCGGTAGCCCACTAGTACGCCGTCGCTGGTTAGGTTGCCGAAGGCTATGGCTAGGGTCTGGCCGGTGAAGGCGAGGCGGATGCCGGGCGCGCTGGGGAGAGGAAGTCAGTTCAAGGGAGCGACTCGGGAGAGAAAGGGGGAAGGAGATACATACGACCACCAGGATACGTGCTTCGAGTCCCATCTTCCTTGGTAGGATATCTCGGTGGCGTTGGCTGGGTAGGTTGTGAAGGTTGTCCCTGTGAGGTCGACCTTGGTATTAGGATAGTTCGTCTGTTTCACTTGTCCGTTCATGAGGATGGTGCCGGCTACCAGGGGCAGCATGCCCAGGTATTGGGCGAGGATGGAGCCCAGCATGACTGTTTAGGAAAGAGGACAGAGGACCATTCCGCTCCCAGACCGTGGCGCTGGGCCTGGCAAGGGAGCTCCGTAGCACATTTATACGTGGTCCATAATGAAGCTATAGACCTCGCAGCTTGATGCTCCGAGAGTAGCGGAGAAACAGACTTGCCATTCATAGCATGCTGAAGTCGGCTACCTAGCTGTAGGCTAATTGGGGCGTCATCTCGGGTCGAGCCAAGCGAAGGACGAGGGGCGCCGCCGACCTCTCAACCGGAGGTGTCGCGAGCACAGTCTGACCATCATTGTGAATGGTCAACATCGGAGCGGCTGACCTCTAAAACTTGGATCGCGATTCGCGACAGTCGAGCAGCTCTTCTCTAGAGTGTCATGTTTCTGTATTTTGAAACCATGACGACTTACCACATGGTAAAGTCCCATAACTTCAGAGATAGTTCAGGCCTCCCCCGCATGTTCAATGGCCGGGTAGTATTCGTCCTCGGACGGGACACTTCCGTTGGCTGCTTCCGGCAGTAGGGGATCCACGGACCCAGCAAAAGGTAGCTCTGCAACCTGAAATCCGGGAAATTGGAGAAGACAATGCAGCATGCAATCCCTCTTCTTCGATTGTCGAAGGCAGGCTATTGCGTAGGGCAGTGCACCGGACGGGAGTTCGGCGTAGGCGCCGGACCGCGAGGATGTATGTGGGCCCGATAGACACCGGTCAAGCATTGATTCCCGTTCTCGGCCGGTTTGGGTCCCAATTATCAAGACCTTCTTGGCCGCTAACGGGCCACATCACAAATCCACCCTGATCACAAGAGCCGGGGTCAAAGGGTGAATAAGGATTTGTCAGGGACTGCTCTGGTCCGGGAGCGGACGTCACTGCTGCCCTCAACACAATTTTGGAAACCGTCGAACTGAGAGGTCTGTAAGCGAATGGATTGAAGGGAGAAAGAAGGTGCTAAGAGACAGAGCGAATAGGAAGAGGAATGCTAGCGAGGACGAGGCTGACGACGCCTCAGATATGACGACTAATGACCGCCTGGACTTTATCAAGGCAGGACATGCTAGCCTGTTCCTCGCTGCAGAGGTTGCTCTCAGGGGCGGGCCGGGAAAGGACGTGAGCTGCGCCCTTGTAGACCATCATGTCGACCTGCCATGAGCGTGCTTCTGGCTGAATACGATGAAGTTTTCTAGGGGTTATAGTTAGTAACAATTGGACCGATATTGTCAATCGAGTATAGATCAGACGCGATCACGAGGTTTGTCGGTTTACCTTGGTGTTGGTGGTTGCACTCGACTTCATCAGAAGCGGTGATATACCCTGGATGAAGGCGATATGCTGCGCGAAAGGAATGTTCCCGACTACGATGTTGAAAGACCTGATTAAGTTCCGGTTTCACTTGGGGAAAGCAATGTGCAGTGTCCAACGTATCTGGGCCTGTGAGATCTTCATGACAGTAACTCGTTGACCAAGTTAGTGGCATGTGTTTCAGCCTTCGGAGAAGCAGCGTAGTATGAAAGGCAAATCTAGCAAGAGTGTCGTTGGCATCATGTGCCGCAGTGCGCTCAATGCCCATCCAGGATGGTCGCGGGTCGGAAAGCATCCGTTCCGCCCGCACAACAAATACTACGATCTGCGCTATCTTCGATCTACCGGCAGAAGCTTGTATTACCTCATGGGAAAGAAGGCGTGCCACTTATGGCACACATCTCAGAGTGAGTTTATAGTAGCTTCCCGGAAACAAGCCGCTCATGCAGCAACTTTAATCAAGGATGTAATCCGTGACCGAGAAAGCCACATACGAATTGTCTCACGCTCTCTGCCTTCGCAAGGACTTACAATACGCTGTCGACCACGCATTCCGGCTGATAAAGGTGGGTGCCACTCGGAGTCGGCCCAACCTCGACTCCCCTCGCCAATGTCACCTGCCGAAAAGATTGATGTCGATGTCTCTTGTATTGTACATACATACATGTGTCCATCGCCGCCCATAGCCTATGTCGATGTACGCACCACCGGCATAGCTGTAGAAGCAACATGTTGCTAGCCCTCCTCTTCTTAGGCCTAAGCTCGGCCCTTGGCTCAGCCAAGCCGACAACAGCTACCCCTGACTCCTCCCATGCTGCGGCCCGTAAACACGAAGACTTCAGGGCTCGTAACCTACACACCATCCAGTCCATCTACAACCTCACGACGTTCCCCAGAAACGTCCCCATTCTGACCAACGGCACGGACGAGGTGCCGCGGGGGCTCTTCAGCGCCAACGCCACGGGCCGCATCTCCCCCATCGGCAACTTCACCGGATTCGCCGACTCGGCCGAGTACTTCTTCGCCCTCACCAACATCCCCAGCGAGCAGAACGGCTTCACCGCCTTCTTCGACGCCGACGTCGTGGCCTTCACCTCGGAGTGCCCCGAGGTCGCGACCTCGGTGGTCTACCTCAATACATCCAGCTTGGACCCTGACACCGGCAGGCCGACGAGTAATGACTTCTTTGCTTTGAAGCAGGTAGGCTCCCTTCACGTATCAGCTCTTCCCACCCACGCTCTTGCTAAATGCGGGTGACAGATCGCCATGTGGCGCTTCGACAGGGACGGCGCCGTCCTCCAGTACGAAGCCTGGATTCCAAACGTCCAGTTCTACGTCAGCACGTTGATGGGCACGCCTCTCGACCTGAATGACCCCCAGATCAACGCAGGGACGATACAGGCCCTTTGCCCTATTATCCAGGAGGAGTGCGTCGGACCAAACCAGCAGTATGCCAACGTGACGGAGTGTGTTGATGTCCTCTCCAACAAGTCTTTCGGAACTTACGACGAGGCATGGGGGGATAATTTCATCTGTCGCTCGTTGCATGCCCGTTTGACTAGGTTGAGACCTGCTGTAAGTATTCGCATCATCCTCAACCACTACCGGGAGTCGGAGAGCAAAGCTGACGAATGTGTGCCCAGGTACACTGCCCGCATGTCGGCAAAGTCGGCGGGAGTCAAGCCGAAGGGTTCAAGTGCACGGCTACCAAGTATGCGACGGACTATTTTGACGATGTGGATCTGTTTGGAGGGAGTGGGCACCCGTTCATGTGTTCGGGGAAGAATCAGTACCTGCACGTGCGGTCAGAGGTTGAGGGACCTGCCAAGGAGTAAACTTGGGCCGACACCAAGACATAGGCGACGCAGAAGTACTTTCCGGCATTTTCTTTCCAATAGCACGGAAAGCTCAAACCGCCACGCAGGGTATGAGACACGTATGCGAGGTGGCGGATGGTTGCCTGTTTGCCGTAGAGCGGACAGGAGTCTTTGGTTCCCGTGCCGTCACAAGCCATGGATGCGACTCTTCGGCCAGTTATCTTGAGATGTTGGGTAGCTATATGACCAGCTGCCGTGGCACCACCATCACTCCCAGCTCGATCGACCGGAGGAATAAGAAGCAGGCAGACAGATGTACTTGGTAGATTCTATGGCAAGCATTGTTAGGGTACCTCTTATCCAGCTTGGCTCACGGCGCGTGATGCCTTGCCGGCTAATTCGAAATTCGAGAAGAAGGTCGAATCCAGAAGCTATATTACTGCAACGCAAAGAGTGAACGCGGCTTGCTGAACACACAATCCTGGAACACAGACTTGGTGTCTGGCAAGATGTGCAGTTCGTCAAGCTCCGCCAGGGAGCATCGATCGACGAGAGCTTGGCTCAGCTCTTTGTAGGATATCATTAGCTTGAACAGAAGAGGAAAGTTCGCGGCCGTCCGAAACACGGGCTAAGTAGGTCTCGGCCCAATTGAGGCTCGAACGTCGAGGCAGAAAGGAAGCTATACGCAGCCGTGGCTGGTGGCAAGATGTCTGCACTCAGCTGAACAGCGGCGGTGAGGTAGAACCGGTGTGTGCGAAAGTCGGATCCAGGCCCGGGCCGCTCCAAAGCGCCGTCGCAACGTATGCAAGCTACTGCATGATCGCACTCAAGTCACCGATAGCGCGAATCGATCCCATATCTTTACTGGCTACCGCTTGCCAGTGGCTGCGGCTTTACTCTTGTACGTCAGTTTGTGATCTACGTCGACATCACAGACGACGAGCAGAGAAAAGGTGGCCAAGATGAAGTTCGCTGATTTTGCAAGGACTAGAACCTAGATCTATTGAGTTCTGGATCAGTCTGTCCACTGGTTCAGCTAGCCACTGCACGTATCAACCTGCAGGTCCTCAGGAAGTACTCGTTGGGTTGGGCGGGAAGACCGACAGAATCTGTGACCTACGTGAATAAGTTTGCATTCAGAATCATGCAGTCCGTAGGTATAAGTATCAGGTGCTCTGTTCCCCAAACAGGCACCGAGACTTGACCAGCAATCACTGGCACTCAGAATCCTACTGAAGGCAGATAACAGCTCCGGCACTTTCACACTATGGCAACAGAGGCTCCCCCACCGAGCTACGACTCTATCGTCAGCAAAGTTCGGAGCAGACTACAGAGCGATCCAACCCCCGAGAAGGTGTTCAGCATAGTCTCCAACTTCTCGCAAGTCGAGGCGAATGCCGTGGCCAACGCAGATATCGACGTGGCCGAGCACATGAGCGCCATCGATCAGGACAAGTTCAACGAAGGCGTCAATGAGTACCTCCGCACCGAGGCCGCGAGGCTGCGGCTGGAATACAACGCCGACGAGGCGACGAATGCCTGTCGCCTCATCGAGACCATGTTCAACAACCTCGCCGTCAGGCTTGGGCAGATCGACGGGATGAATCTTGGTAAGACCAAGTTTATGCCAAGGTTCAAAGAGCTTCAGCAGGTATTTTTTGCCTGTTCGCTCCGGGGTATAGATCTCGTAACTCACTCGATGCCAGAGCTTCCGCACCATTCTCCACCACAGCACCGGCACTGCCCTGGAGATGGCAGCCTATGGCAGACGTAAGTGTCTACCATGTACAGAGCGACGAGCGAGCTCAAACTGAGGTTGAGACCCTAGGCTTCGATGAACGGATCCTGAAGATCTGCCTCAACAAGCAGGTCCCCGAGGCCACGAAGAAGGCCAAGCTCGACGAGTTCATCCAGGTGAGACACCAAGACACCCTCGACCAGGGCGACTGTCCTGTCTCACAGCGCAACAGGAGGGACAGAAGTTCGCGGACCAAGCCCAGGGCATCACCGACGCCTTCAAGTCCCTGGCAACCGACTTCGGTGCCTTCACGGGATCCTTCGCTACGTGGGCCGACGGCGAAGAGAAGAAGAATGATCCGGAGATGGAGCAGTTGAACAAGGACATCCGACAGTTGCAGGAGGAGATCGACGAGTACAAGGCCAAGATGGTCAAATGGGGCGTCATCGGTACTATCGGTACTGTCGGCATCACGGTTGGCCTCTGCTTCGTGATCGGTCCTTTTGCCCTGGTGAGCTCTGAGCACAGTTGCGCATCGGCAATCCGCTGACAGGGTTCGATACAGCTTGCCGGCCTGATCGGAGCTGGGGTGACGATTGGCCTCATGGTCCATTGGTCTAATCAGATTACGAGTAAGCTATTCCCCTTGCACGACTGGACCGATTGCTAGGGCTGACCGGCTGGCACCAGATCTCCAAGAGCAGAAGCAAGGCAAGGAGAAAAGGCTGAAGGATTTGATATCCGAGAGGGACTCCATCATTGCTACCCGGCACCAGCTCGTAGAGTTGGGCCAGAACAGCTTCAAGACCTTTTCTGGCCAAGTCGAGGTTCTGAACCAGG
The DNA here is from genome assembly GCA_030052785.1 of Coniochaeta hoffmannii. NCBI lineage: Eukaryota > Fungi > Ascomycota > Sordariomycetes > Coniochaetales > Coniochaetaceae > Coniochaeta > Coniochaeta hoffmannii. Next base: position 91,234 of record JANBVN010000108.1, on the reverse strand, counting down.
TGTGGACGTGGGCCATGAACGACGCCAGCAAGGTCAAGCTCAAGCTGGATGAGATCAAGAAGGATGTCCGCGATCTTGTGAGTACAGTGTGGACCTTCCGACCAGACTATGTGCCAGTCCTGACCGTCTCTAGGATGACGCACTCTTGAGAGAGTACATCATGCCCGTGGTTGGTGGATCAGCCGGTCTCTGTAAGCACTGTTCTAGAATCAGAAGACCGGATCTGGAGATGATTTCTGACAATTCTCACAGACAGCCTCATGGCAACGTATCTGGAGCGCTATGCGGATGGGGTAACAAAGGCCGGGGTCCCCAATCCTTAAAGACTGGCAATGTCAGTACTGTAGTGCCTTCACGCTCGGGAAGGAATGGCCCTGGCTGAGGATGCTTGTTCTTCTCCAGTGTGTCGTCCAATGGGCCACGCCACTCGGGCAAAAGAGACAACGGGGGATGTGAAACCAAGTAAAATGACAGCTTCAATGCTTGGTAGTCAGAACATGAATAAGCTCCATGTTACATTACAGCCTGCCGTCCAACCCCTCCCTCTCCAGCGCCCACCGAACCGCCTCCCTCACATCCCCAACAACAGCACCCGGCTTCAACCTCCCCTTGAGCACCGCCTCCCCACCCGCCCGCTGCGGCGTCCACACACCCGTCTTGACTAGCACCGACTCCCACTCCGTGCCCACCTCGCTCCGGTAATCGTTCGCCCCGGCAATATCGCTCTCGGGATTATCCCCCACCATATACACCCTCCCGAGCCGTCCCGGCCCGTGCCGCCCCGCAATCTCCTTCAGCAGCTCGTGCCGGTGGCGCTGCAGCACCCTCTCGGCGAACGCGTACGTCTCGGAGCTCGGCTTCCCGAACACGCGGCGGTGCAGCTCGTGGCCCCCCGTCACGCGCCTCCACACGCCCGCCACGGCGGCCTGGAACGCGCCCTGCCCGAAGCGGGGCAGGTGGTAGCCCGTGCTCCAGAAGAGGTCGGCGTTGCTGAAGTAAAGCGGCGGCTGGCCGTCGCCCTGCCAGCCGCAGCCGGGGAGGGAGAGGTCCCCGTTCTTCGGGGAGTAGGTGCCCAGGTACCCCTGCTGCGAGAGGATGAGGTCGACGATGATCTGGATGTCGAGCGCCCAGTCGCGGGGGTCGTTGAAGACGAACATGGCGTCGATCTTCAGGGGGGGTTTTCCTTGTATCGTCTTGGCGTCGATGACTGCCTCCGGCCCACTGTGGATTAGGCAGGGCAGCGGCTTTGAGGTCCGGGCGTAGACCTCTTCCATGAGCGGCTCGAAGGGCCACACGCGCGGCTCGGCGGCCATGATGTCGGCGGGGGTGACGACGTTCTTGAACCCGTAGGCGTGGGCGATGGCGCGGCACTTGTCGGCGTTCGCTCCGGTGACTAGGATGGTCTTGTCGGCGAGCTCGTCGACTAGTTCCTGGAAGGGGGTGTGAGACTGGACGAAGTTGGAGGTGGTCAGGGGCACGTCGAGCTTCTTTGATAGGTCGGCTACGCGCTCGGACTCGTGCCGGCCGCCGCCGTTGGTGAGCAGGATGAAGGGGATGTTGTGCTCTTGGAGGAAGCGGAGGGTTTCCGTCGCACCTGGGATGGGCTTGGAGACGTGCAGGAGGACGCCGTCTATGCTGGAGGGTTGTGAGTTAGGGACCGTGAGTGAGTGAGTAGAGGTGCTGGCTCACTCGAATGCGAAGGCGAAGGAAGGGGCTTCGGTTGATGGCAGCTCATGTTCCGTACTGAAGCGCCGTGCGGGAGCGACAGATTGTATCCTCCTTCTTAGCCTGCTGTTCGGCACGTATGAAAGAGGGCGGGCGCTGCATGAAGAAGTATTGTGATGAGGGATGACGCCTTTTGAACAATGATATGGTCGAATCACTGCTCGCGCTGCTCGGACAAGGCCCGAGAGCTCAGTGACGGATTTCATGGCGAGCTGCTACTGTGTATCGAATGCAGTGTCATGACTTGGGCGCATATATGCAAGTCTGAAGTCCAAGTCCGACTGGTCCGGCACTCGAGGAACAAGTGAGTAAGAGGGCTTGGCACGTTGTTGTTGCGATAACCGAAAGTCGGCCAGCTCACGGTACGTATCTTGGATCTCCACTCTGAACGTCACTGCCGGACCTCATCGGTGATCGGTGCTTGGCGGGGCCGGCGACATGTTCAGTGCCTTTGACCTTGCCAGCTTTCGAGAACACGAAGTCCGACATTTCGACCATCCATCTTCTGTGAGCTTTAAGACCGTATTGTGAGACAGCAGCAGAAACCCATGCGATATTGAGTCACACCGAATCCCTCCGTCTTGGTTCGCTGCTTAGCAAGCACTGACCTGTGGGTGGTACATACAGAGCACTTTGCGTTAGCGGGGCGAATTTTCATCTCACTTTGGCGGGGTAGCTGATTAAAGCTCGACTGCCTCAACTTTTCTCGACATACCTGCTGGGAGACTTTATAACCCCAGCCCTCGTGTCTTTACTGCCTTGTCTGTCCTCAATTGAACTTGATACCCAGCCTGCACGAGAAGCACACCACCTTATCCGCAAGCTAAATAGCCGACAACCACAACCATGTCCTCCTCAAACCCCCACCAAGACCCCCCGGTCGACGAGCAAGACGGCTCCGAACCCGAGATGCTCGACGAAGACGAGATCGCCGAAGTAGCAGCCGACGACGACGACGGTGACGTGGCAATGGACTCGGACGACGAAGGCGCCGGCGCCGCCCAAGAAGGCCAAGAAGAAATCCACCTCCAGAACGACAGCATAGCCTACTTCGACGCCCACAAGGACTCCGTCTTCGCCATCGCCCAGCACCCGACCTTCCCTTCCCTCATCGCCACGGGCGGCAGCGAAGGCGAAGCCGACGACGCGCCCGGAAAGGGCTACGTGTTCTCCACCTCGGCGGCGCCGTCCCGACCCGTCCTGCCCGCGTCGTACTCGGGCGACGAGCGCCCGCAGAACACCCGCCTCGAGCCCCTCTTCGAGATCGACGGCCACACCGACAGCATCAACGCCCTGACCTTCACCCTGCCCTCGGGCGAGTTCCTCCTCTCGGGCGGCATGGACGGCCAGCTCCGCGCCTACTCCGTATCGTCATCCCCAGAATCCGACAAACCGAGAATAACCTTCCTCTCCTCCTCGGCCGAGGTATCAGAGATAAACTGGCTCGCCCCCTGCCCCTCGCCCGCCAACCCCAACACCGTCGCCCTCGGCGCATCCGACGGCTCCGTCTGGGTATACGCCCTCGATAATGCCGACCCCTCCAACGCCCTGCAGATCGTGCAGTCCTACTTCCTCCACACCGCGCCCTGCACGGCCGGCGCCTGGACCCCCGACGGATCGCTCCTCGCGACGGTGAGCGAGGACGGCAGCCTGTACGTCTACGACGTCTTCGGCCTCGCCGCGGCAAAGGGCCTCGCCACCGAGAACGGCCAGACGGTCGTCGGGCTGACGGACGCGGACCAGAGGTTCGCCGTCGAGGGCGGGCTGTACAGCGTCGCCGTCAACCCGACGGGTGCGTTCGTGGCGGTCGGCGGGGCCGGGGGCGCGATAAAGGTCGTTTCCCTGCCGAGAGTGAGCGAGCCTGCTGCTGCGACGGGCAAGGGCAAAGGTGGTGCCGCTTCCAGGAGAGGAGGTGCATCGGCGGCGTCGCAGGCAGCCAGCCCGCAGGCCGGGACGATACTGGCCAGCCTGGGCGTGCAGAGCGACGGGATCGAGACGCTGGCCTTCGCCCCCGCGCCGAACAACCTGCTCGCCGCGGGGAGCGTGGACGGGAGCATAGCCGTCTTCGATGCGGGCCGGGGGTTCGCCGTGAGGAAGCACATTCGCGCCGCGCACGAAGACTTCTCCACGGTCAAGGTGGAGTTTGTCCGCGGCGCGGCCGGGCCCGCGGCCGGGTGGCTGTTGACGAGCTGTGGTATGGATGGCGTGGTGAGGCGGTGGGATCTGAGGGGTGCTACGCCCGGTGCCGGGGCTGAGGCGGGCGCGGCGGGGCTGGTCAAGGAGTGGAAGGGCCATAGGGGTGATGGGGAGGGGGGCGGCGTGCTGGGGTTTGTGCAGGGGGAGACGGGGGAGAGGGTTGTTACTGCTGGTGATGATGGGGTTGTGCTTGTGTTTGAGGCTTAGGATGTGGTTGAACCGAGCACTTCATTCCCACTGCAGTAGACATTCGGGACGTCGGTCATCTCAGGGGTTTGAAGAAGCTAACACCGAGGGACGAGGATCCAGTTCACACAGACTATAGACCACGTCGAATGCTATAGCAGACTACTCCCATCATGAGGACATCACATTGAACAAGAACTGCACGAGGCAAGTGGCTGGTTGTAATGTCTGTAGACGCCTAGTCCACCCGTCATCGCCAACAAGTGTCTGTTGCTGTTGGACGGTCGGTCTCTGGGCCTTCACCAACCGTTTAGTAAATACACACTTAATACAGTATTCGCCCTTGACACACCTTCGCCAAACTAATGCACATGGAGAGTTAATGTCAGGGCAACCACGAATGTGTGACGAACTTTCATGCTCAAGATCCACAGTCCACATGCCAGACCCGGTCGCGCCAAAAATGGAAGCAAATTTGAATCTCTCGAATCCCTTTCCTTGGTTCTTTTTCATTCTCCCCTTCCAGATCAAATAAGCATTATAAGACATTATCACTTCCTCGGACTCCTTGCCTCTAGTCTTCTTGCCCTTGAGACCGAAAAAGAAGAGAAAAACGACAAAAGGAAAATGTTCATCCTACAAGGCTGAGTTGACTCCTGAGACCGCACTGCTAAACTCCAGATCATGTTGGGGGAATCTTATGGCACACGCAAAGGTTGTTGTTGTTGTGTGAGTTATTAGGTGACTCTCGGGAGTCAGGAAGACCCAATGAGAACAGCTCGAGGGTTCCCTTCCGATGCGATCGTCGTCCGAGATGCTGCCCGCAATGCTATGCGACCCTATGGAACTTCCTTCCTTTCGAACCCTGCAGAATAGTCGAGTGTCGTGTCCGGTACCTCGCCTTCAGCGCAGCTGTCCCCTTTCGCCTAACACCAAGCAAGAGTCTCAATCATGAATTAAGGTGAGTGTGTCTCGTTCGTCGGACATATCACTGACAAACAGGTGCGAATTGGTGCAGCCCTCTAGGCCCGGCTAACGCGGCTGACCTGGCTGGCCGAGGTACGGCTGCGTTCGTCGTCTTCCTCCATGACATCGCTCAGCCTCGTGGGATGGTGGTGCCTTGGTACCGTTTCCCATCCTGCGGCGGCGTAGCCCTGCCCGGAATAATCCTGGCCCGCCTGCGCCCACTGCGAGCTCGACGGCGGGTAACTGGTCGAGGCAGGCAGCTGTTCGAAGTCCTCGGGCATGCTCGCGTCGGAACCGTGTCTTCCGTGCGCGCGCTGCTCCGGGCTGCGATACGGAATCTTCTGGCCATCCTCGTCGAGCATGTAGTTGCCCTGGGCATCAATCATGTACTCGCTTTCGCTGTAGCCGCCTTCCGAACCGGGGCCCGGGTCATAGCTGCCGGCCTGCTGAGCGGCCGAGGTCGGTGCTTGTTGCTGGTAGTACTGGGCGTTGCTGCTGCTAGCACCGGCACCGGAGGGACCTGCCTGTGTCTGGGATGGTTGGGAATACTCGGGGTATACTCCAGCGCCCTGAGAAGAGCCGTACTCTGGATCCTCCCCCCGCGTCTGCGGACGTTGGGGGTCGCGAGCACTCGTCTGGCGGCTTGGAACACCCTGCGTCATGGGCACGACCTGGACACCACCGACGATAGTCGGGAGACCTTGCTGCAGCGAGATTGTGCGGTCACGCTCCTGTTGCTCTCGCCTTCCTAGCTCCTCCCACGCACGACGCGCCTCCTCCTTCGATATCATCAGTTCCTTCCGCATCTCAGTCAGCTGCTTCTGCGTCTTGGAGTTGATGCGTTCGTGCTCCACCGCTTCGCGTATCGAGTCGGCACGGTTCGCCCGTTCCTCTTCCAGCGCCTTTTGCAGCAAGGCATTGGTCTCCTGGTGGCGCTCCAGCTCCGCTCGCGTCTCGAAGAACCAGCGCTGGAACTTCCGTTCGGAGCTGGCACGCAGTCTCTGGAGCTCGACAACGGCATGGAACAGGTTCGCTCCTGCAGCAGACAGATCCGAGACTTGCCGGGAGAGCTGGGCCGACACTGGGTTCCGGTCAAGCTCCTCCGTGTTCTCCTGCAGTTTGCGGATCCAAAAGCTCGTCATGCCTTCCCAGTGAGCTGACAATGCTTCCCAGCGCTCAAAGGCATGGGGGAATGAGTTCCTAGGCATTCTGGTTGCCGCTGCCCCTGCCGCACTGGTGTCGTTCGGCTGCGCATTGATGTTACCTGGCGTAGCGCCGGCAGGCAGTGCTCCGGTAAACGCCTGCTCTGCTGGTCCAGTAGGTACTCGTGTGGCACGGAGCGGCTGGCTTTGCGGTACTGATTGTGCGGGTCTGGATGATCCGGCAGCGGGGGCTCCTTGAGCTGTTTCTTGGGCTCTCTGCTGTCGCCTTTGCGTCATCGGGTCTGTCTGTGTCTCGTCGAGGGTACTTGCGCCTACGGTGGCAGCCTTCCCTCCGATAGCAGCGCCAGCAGCTTGCCCTCCTCTCCTCTCCGCTCCTCTTCGTCGTTGCTCTTCTAGGGAGCGTGCCTCCTCTTCGGCTCGACGGCGTTCCATTTGTTCACGTTCCGCCTTTTGCCGCGCCTCACGCTCAGCTCGCTCCCGCATGATCATCCTCGGTCCTCTTATGCCTTGTGATGGTGATCCAGTCTGCTGTGGAGGTGCCGTGGGCCGGGTGGCGGCTGCGCCGTTGCCATTGGTGCTGGCAGGGCCGCCCCCGCCAGCTAGGAGGTCCGCCATGGAAGCGTTCTCCTCGACAAGGTCGGGACTGAAGGGGTTGGGATGTCTGAGTGCTTCCTCGAGGGCCCAGAGGATAGCACTGTGTGTTCCTCTGGAGATCCGAACAACACGGTGGGGCGGCTCAGACCTAGTCGCCGCCGCGGAAGAAGTGCGAGGTGGTATGTACGACGGGTTGAGGCTGGAGTCGTAATCGCTGTCGTCAAGTAGGTTTTGAGAAAGTTGCCGTCTATGTCGGGGCTCTTCGCTGTGCCGTGGCTGTCGTCCGCCAAAGTCAGGCGACGGGGCAGCGGTAGCAAACAGAGGTCGCGGGCTGATTCCCACCGAGGCGGCTTCAAGGTGAACTAGACGTCGGGCTTTCTCTTGAGGATCGGCCTGCTCGCTTGGCTGTGGGCTGGGAGTGCCGTAGAAGCGCGGCGTTCGGCGGAGTGCTCTGACTGAAGACGGGGTGGACGATCGGTCCCCAAATCGCGGAGACTGGGTTGCTTGTGAGCGGGAGAGAGGAAGCGGCTGCTGCTGGCGCTGTTGGGCGGGGTTCAAAGGGTCCTGAATTGTGCGAGCGGTGTGAGCTCCGAAGCCCGGGAGAGCGTTCGAAGTAGCGACCGGTTCTGGGCGCCGGGATTGGTCGGCGTGGGAAGACAAGGTGAAATCTCACCACCTGTTGTGGTGAGAGGATGGTGATAAAAGTAGCTCCAGGCAAGGCTGCTCACTGAATTCCCAGAAAACTGTCAGGTAAGGGCCACAGGCGTTGTGGCAAGCTGGGGCGCATAAGGGAAGGTAGCTCACCTTGAAAGCCCAAACGAGGCAATGCGAGGACAATGACGGAGTGGGTGGACCGCTCTGTAATGAGCAGCCACCTAGGCAGAGTTGCAATTGAGAGGTACCACAAGCCTCAAAACCTCCGTTGAGAAGGTTTGGCTGAGGAATGAAGTACGGCGATAAACAAGGTAACGGGTACCAGTAATGATTCTGGACCCAGGTCGATTTGGTCGCTTGTTGAAAATGGAGGGGCGGGTTTTGGGAAGGTCGAGTCGCAAAAAATGAGGTGGCCGGGAAAACTGGCTGGAAAACAGGCCACCGCCTGCAATTGAGCTCGGATCAAGAGCTGAACTGAGAAAAGAAAGCTAGATCTCGGGTCGCAAACGCTTTCTAGAGGTTCTTTCCCACATGCGACCGCTAGGCGACAGGGTTTGGCGCGGCCTGTCGAGCGTTTGTCGTTGTCACGGCCTCGGAGAGCTTGTGGTGGAGGTTAGTGAGTTGACAGCTTTGGTGTTGAAATGCAAAGCTCGACTCCAAATGTGCCTGATCTGGTACAGCCCGCAGCCCAGCTCTCTCACCTTTCAGCTCCCGGTCCTCCACCACCGCCTCACCGCGACCTCACAGTTGCCTCCCCGAATTCGATCTGCGGTTGACCAGTCTTTGCCTTAACAATCCGTATGATGCAGTGATTTGTGAGAGCCAGATGGCCGTATTGGGCACCAGGATTTATCGGCGATCTTCTGGGCTCGTCATTGGGTCTCAATGGCGCCAATGGCCGCTTCGGCAGCCGCCGGTGAGAGGAATCCTGCACAAGCTGGTGGTTTGTCAAGTTCTGCGGCAGAAGTCGAGTTCCTCGTCATTGTCTGCTCTTCCAATGCGAGAATACGGGTATGGATCCGAGTTTAGGCGTGTCAAGTCCGCGTTCAAGTTGCCAGACTCGTGGAAGAGCACAGAAGAGGGAAGCTCAAGGGATGATGCTGAGCGAGGAAAGAGAAAGCCAGGCACGACCCACAGCGCTCCAAGTCGAGTCGCGATCCAACAAGTTCAAGTTCGGTCTAATGATGCATGTAGGTACGTAAGGTAGTTCAGGTTCCCCGGATTCCTCAGCAGTTGATGTTGTCACACCCGGTCGTCTTTCTGTTGGCAATGGCGATTACATTGGGAAGCAAACCCGTTTGCTTTGATGAGCTGAAGATTGGGAGTTTGGGACGACGCCCGAAGTTACAGCCCAAGCCCCCCTGCCCTCCCTCCATGTCACTGAGCTGACAAGAGCACAAAGCGGTTTTGCTGTTGCCGGCTAGCAGGGGTACACGACTTATACAAACGCCTCAACTGCTGTGTGCCTTACGCTCCTGCGGATGAAGCGCCGGATGATAGATTAAGAACGGCAGACATGAGCTGCTGTCAGACATACGGAGGACATCAGAGGCAGTCGCAACATCCTCGAGTCAAGCAAACGACGAGCTTATGGTAGCGCCCTGCAAGACATCGCCGGCTGCCACATGTGTACCAATGTGTACTATGGCACATCGTATGACGGAAACCGGAACTAGACTGGGCGATCAGATTACTGCCGGGTTTCGGGTTTCTCATACAGAACTGTTGGTCCTTCACGGTGTCTTAACATCAGCAGTCGGAAAGGCACAAAAATCAGGAGGCTGGGAATGATGGACCTTATTTTGTCCAGATGGATGGCTGCTGCGCTGGCAGTACATGAAAAGTGACGAAACATCTGCCGGCCAACGCCAATCAACGAGCCGCCCAGGAACCCAGCCGACCCGATAGGACGGGTCAAACAAACAGGGCACAATACGGACCACCCTTGTGGTCAGCACCAATACGTTCCTTACCTTTACCAAGATACACGTGTATCAGCTTTACTCGACATCCTTTTGCCTGTGCCCGTGACGTAGACGCAATGCGATCTGATAACCCCGTATCATCTCGCAATATTGCAACCGTTTGCTCCCTTAGGTTTTCAGTCCGACTCTTCTTCCAACGGGCGTCACGGCCAGAGACCACCTCGGGGATGCGACACACAAAGGGACGGGAAGGGCGGATCGGCCCAGGACTGCCGCTGTTTGTCTCAACCGTCTTCCGACCAATGAGAAGCTCAAGAGCTGATCCCCCAGAGGTACCCACATATATACATGGATGCCGTTCCGAGCTCCGCGCGGCGCGGCAGCTGCCGGCACGAAATTTGCTGCTCCGAACACTAGTCCGGCTCCGGGGCCTCCCAGATGGGGTTTCTGACAGCCGACAAATAGACTACTAGACATAGTAGTATACAGACGAAAATGTCGAGCATTATGATACCTGAGCTTTGGTACATAGAAATAGGCAGACATGATATCCTAGTCTCCTGCTCGGGTATGCCTGCGGCAAACCTTGCACGGCAATGTGATGCTCCAACCATAAAAGAAGGACCGTAGGGCGCAAAGATTCGCATCAAAAGCGACTTGCATTGAATGACAACCGCAAAAGAGAAATTGCGAGTCGACAACGACAGGATTTGAACCTATGCGGCCGAAGCCATATGATTTCGAGTCATACCCATTAACCACTCTGGCACGTTGCCTTGAAGACAGATGTCTACTGACTCGTGTCGTGGAGCCGAGTAATTGGGTCCATCTATGTGTGTGAAGCACACCGCCAGATACCGTGGAAGCTATCCCTGTTGGGACCCTTTTGCAACGCTAAGCAATGGTGACGTGGATCCGTCTTTTACTAGTGTAGATAGAGCCCAGGTCAGCATAGGTGAGACATTCACAAGCACTCTAGACAAGTGTCTTGCTTCCAGGTTAAAGAGGCTTACTCGGTTGTGCGACAACCAAGGCAGACAACACACACGATCCCCCCTTAATGTGTTAAAAATTCCGGCTACCTAAGACGAGGGGCATTCTCCCCCAGCACATGCCCCCAAGGACCTTTAAAAGCCGCTGGTATACGCTATCTAGTCCGAATCTGAAGAAAAAAAAAGTGCCCCTCAATCAACCTGCTTCTCACACCCGATCCTGCCGAGCAACTCCTTCCGATCGCTATGGCCGGGCAAACTGACCGCCGTGGCGACAGCCTGCCTCTTCACCCCCGTCCTCCTCTCCCACCCCTTGAGATCAATCCCCTCCACACCCACCTCCTCCTCGAGCGGCGGCGCCTCTCCCTCTTCCTCATCCTCCTCCTCCTCCTCCTCCCACTCCAGCCCCCCCTCGCTCTCCCCCTCTTCCATCTCATCACCACTCCTCGTATCCTCGGCACCCTTCCCGCTAATCACCCCGATCGCGACCCTGATGATCATGCCGAACCAGAAGAGCGTGATGCCCTGCAGGAACAGCAGCGCGGATAGGAAGCACCATTTCACCGTGTTGTTGTAGCAGACCAAGCCCGTCGAGCTGAGGAGCGGGTCGAGCATGTAGAGGAGCCCCCTGGACTGCGGCGGGTCGAAGGGCCCCGCGAGGGAGGAGTTGGGCCCGCTGAAGCACGAGTACGGCACCAGCGCGTGCGAGTGCGCCCAGACGGAGTAGCAGACGGCCACGTAGAGGACGTGGCGGGCGACGAACCACGATACCATGAAGACGCCGAAGGCGATGTCGCAAAGGGCTTTGAAGCCGAGGTATTTCAGGCATTTGGCTACCTGAGATGTTGTTAGTGGGACGGGGGAGTTGCTAGTATGGAAAGTTGGGGGAGTGCGGATCTTACTGGGAGGAATAGATCGACCACGTCCATCAGGACGAGGATCAGGTTGCCGACCTTGGTAAAGTGGTAGCGGTACGAGGTGTGGATGAGGGCGATGGTGACGATGTGGTGGGCGAACATCTGCCAGTGGTCCTTGCGGCGCTCCTCGATGTTGATGACGATGATCTGCTGCAGCCAGAAGGCGAGCTGCCCCAGCATGTAGCCCTTCATCAGCCCGCTCAGCTCGCGGTCGGGCCAGTCGGTCCAGAGGTTCCGGAGGTTGAGCCAGTAGTCGGACGTGTAGTAGAGGTACAGCCCCAGCGTCCAGAAGACGCTGTAGTAGATCAGGAGCCAGCCCTGTTCGCTGAACCTGGTGATGTCCTTCCTCTTGGAGATGCCCTGCGCCTTGGCGAAAGGGCCAAGCAGGTACTCCATCGTCGCGGCGCGCAGGCCGGTGAAGAGGATGATGCAGAAGAAGATGAAGTAGCCGTCATCCTTGCCGAGGCCGTAGCGGCCCGAGTCAGGGTTGTAGTAGGCCAGGTTGAAGTAGTTGGACGTGTGAGGCCGGGCTTTGGGCATGGAGGCATGGGCCAGGAGGAGCAGAGCTATGAGGTTGAAAGACAATGCTACAGGAAGGGAGACTTAGCAATACGTTCTGTCCAACGGCCGGGCCGTTACATACCGATCTGGTTATCGACAAGCCAACATGCCAATTGCTTCAAAGGCCCGGCTTTTCTCCTCTTCAGGCGCCGCGCTATGACGACTTTGTTTTCGCTCTGCTTGTACAGAGGTCCATTCATGCAGAGGGGCTTCTGTGAGTTCTGCCGGCTCAAAGGCACCCTGGCCGCGGCCGGTGTCATTGCTGGTTTCGTTGCGACTGTCATTGCGGGTTCCGGCGCTGGTTCCGGGGCACTCTCGACCACGACCGGAGGGGTCGTTGTTCTGTCGCCGGGCCCATCGCCTGATGTGTCGCTCATGGTGTTCTAAAGAGCGGTGGAGAGGCCAATCGGTCTCGCAGGAGGCGTTCGAGATGCGCGGGAGGCTGGTATGCAAAGCAATGCAAGGTATGCGGAAGGCGCCGTATCAGATACACGAGGAAGGCTAAGATAGGCGGCCAAGTCGGTGCGATAGGGGCATCCGACATGCGACACTAATGAGCGAGCGACCGCTTGTATCACAAGCGACGCAGACAAAGCACAAACACAGGCCGCGACGAGGTTAAAGAGCGACGGCACCCGCAGAGTAAAGGCTCATTTACAGTTGGTGTTTTTCGGTCGTGCAAACGTCGAATTCTAAGTGGAACCCAACAGCTATCAAGTGGTGCTCCCATCCCCCCTAGCGGTCGGCGGTCAGGGCGGTGTGGTACATGAAGCTCGCCAATTGGCGGGAAGTGATCGCCAAGCACCCTGCTGGCAGGCGGGGTAACACCAAAATATAGGGGGCGCACGGGAAGCCCCTCGCGCCAACGACGACTGCCGTCTTCATGATGCAGTCATCTTTCGTCAGAAGCTTTTATTAAGCTAGATGGAATTAATGTGTATTGAAGCTTGATCATTTTCGATTGCCCTGAAATTCCATGGCTGTGAGGCTGTGGACGGTGCTTCCCAGTAAGTCAGACTCGTTGTCTTCATGCTATATCGAGTAATGCGCAAGAGAGATGGGAGCAACTTGAACTATCACACCACCACAATGCAGCATTTTGCAATGACGCCAAATGGTCGTGTGCCAATAGCGACGTCTGTTACTTGCACGAGCTGTCCTACCTTAGACCATGTACCTGAGGGGACGGGACTCGCTCGTAGGACGCCCAACTCATCCGAACGTGAAATCGCATGGCAATTATGAGAGACCTTCCACCCTTATCTGATAACACCCGGATCTCTACCAGATAATCGGTGTCTCCCAATCACCATAACACGAAAAATGCTTGATGATCATTTAATGTTTGCTTGTCAGAGCAAAAACCTTGACACATCGACCTGCCGCGGCGGCGGTTGAAGGTGACCCCACACCGTCCTTCCAGGCTTCGAGCAAGAATCCACCTCTAATCCTCAGCCTTGCGGCCAGTCCCCGACATCATAACTCAGCCTTATCCCAAATCTTCCCAACCAAGCCACCATCGCTCCCACCAGGAGGACCTCAACGATGAACCAAATACGCGCCATACAAGCGCTCAACAAGCGTGAGATAGAAGCCGGAATGTAAGTTGTATCCCCCTTCCTTCCTTCCTATCCCCCGCCCCAAGTCTCAGACTGCGCTAACCCTTCTTCCAGCTCCCCCAACGCCTCCTGGCACGTCGACTACCGCGACACGGCCTACATCTACTTCGGCGGCCTCCCCTACGACCTGTCGGAAGGCGACGTGATAACCATCTTCTCGCAGTTCGGCGAGCCCGTCTTCCTCAAGCTCGTGCGCGACAAGGAGACGGGCAAGTCGAAGGGGTTCGGGTGGCTCAAGTACGAGGACCAGCGCAGCACGGATCTGGCGGTCGACAACCTCGGGGGAGCGGAGATCGGAGGGAGGTTGATCAGGGTCGACCACGCGAGGTACAAGGCGCGGGATGACGACGATCCCGACGAGGGGAAGGTCGGGTGGGAGGATATTATGAGGAGGGAGCGGAGGGATAAGGAGGGAGGTGAGAGTGATAGTGAGGAGGAGGACGAGGAGATGAGGCCGAGGAAGATGTTGAAAGAGGAGGTGGAGCTGCAGAAGTTGATTGCGGACCATGACGATGATGACCCGATGAAGGGATTCTTGGTGGAGGAGAAAAAGAAGGAGGTTGAGGAGGCGTTGAGGAGGGAGAGGAGGAGGGCGGAGAAGGACAGTAGGAGGGAGAAGGAGAGACATCACCGGTCGCACCGGTCGAGGAGGGACAGGGGAAGCGATGACGAAGGGAGAGAGATGTCGAAGAGAGATGACGCGCCTGTTGACCGGAAACGCAATGACGACGAGGATGAGGACCGAGACCGTCGGCATCGGAATCGGCATCGGCATCGGCGAGACTCGAAGGATAGGGAGAGTCGACGTCATCGAGAAAGAGACACGAGTCGACACAGAGATGAGCGTGAGCGGGACAGGAGTCGTGAGAGGAGGCGTGAGGAACGGGCAGATGGCAAGAGGAAAGAGCGCGAGCAATCATCGCGCGAGGAGCGGCGTCACAGGGACTCGGAAGATCGCCAGTCAAGACATACAAGGGACAGGAGTAGATCGCCTCGACAAGCAACGTGATACCCATAGAGAAGCGAGAACAATGCTCAGGTACCTGCTACCAACAAATGCGCTATCTTCATCGTTATCATTTCCTCGTTACGCGCTGCCCACTGCTTGTGGTTTTTCGTGTATCTAGACCATGTCAACACCCCGTACCCGAACCAAAACGCCAGAGTAAATCCAGATGCAAAAATGGGCGAGTCCCTTAGGAACCACCAAGGTATCGCTTCCATCCCTCCCTAACACAGAAGCGTCTGCCCTCTTCATTCTCCGTGATGATGAATTTCTCCCATCTCGCATCTTTGCCAGCACCCACCACGACGACGCTGTCCTCGCTGATCCATCCTACTACGCCCTTGGGCGGCCTGAAAGTCCCAAGGGTAGCCACATCCGCCATCGGTCGGTCACCGACAAGCGGCTCGTCGCCCGCCTCGAAGGGCGCCGACGCAAAGGAGTAGACGTCGGAGAACACCCTCGGCATCAGCGGTATCTTGCCCAAAATGCCCCATTTGCCCTTTCCGTCGTCGACCGGAGGTGAGCCGCCTGACGGCGGACCAAACTGCGAATTACGTAGGCTTGAAGGCGGCGGCGGCGGCTGTCTGGCTGGCTTCTTTGGGTGCGGTACGTCAAAGATGTGCAGTGTTGCCTTGTCCGACGTGCAGGCTAGCAGCGTGCCCGAGGGGCTGAAGCCGAGCGAGAAGATGGCGGCGTTGTCAATCCCGCGGCGTAGTTCTGCTATGCGGGCGCAGTTGCTCGTCGACCAGACCCGAATTAGGGTCCCCTGAAGGTGTCAGTCAAGAGAAATCGCAGCGCCAAGTGTGGGCATGTCTGCTTACCGTATCGCTAGCCGTAGCCAGCAGGTCGCCATCCGGACTGAGCCTCAGCGCCCTCAGCGCCGAAGAGTGAGCCGGGATGATGCTCACGTTCCCAGTGGCGATCTCGACCAACTGCACCTGACCCGACGTCCGCCCGGGGAAAGCAATCATCTTGTCCGACATGCTGCACAGCCCCAAGAGGTTATCCGCCGTCTCGTACGCCGATATCAGATCTGGCGGCTTGGAGAACGAGTACACCCGCACACTGTTCTGCAGCACCACCACGATGCGATTCCGTGCCAGCTGCACGCCGCGCACGGCCGTCAGCGTCGTGATCTCGAGCGCCACCTTGCCCTTGCTGTCGTCCCAGAGGATGACCTTGTTCTGGGCGAACTTAGGCTGTCTGCCGCCGCCGACCAGGGCGAGGTAGTTGGCCTTCCCCATCATCTGCACCAGCCCGACGCCGGCGTTGAAGTCGCGGGTCGTCTTGAGTGAACATGCCTGGGTGTGGAATATGCAGAAGCCCGTGTTGAGCCCGACGGAGAAGCAGCTGCAGTCATCGTTGAACGCCACTGAGAGGACCACTGTCGTGCTTGGGTTTTCGATAGGCGGTCTTGTGTTCATTGTGAACGATGGGGCCTTGCAGGCGACGCGCAACAACGGATCAGGGTTTCAGCAGTGGTCGTGGCGAGGAGTGATGTCGGGGTAAATCCGTGGAATTGAAGCGACTCGATAGACGGCACGGACCGGAAGCTTTGAGGTCCG
Organism: Coniochaeta hoffmannii; assembly: GCA_030052785.1. Classification (NCBI taxonomy): domain Eukaryota; kingdom Fungi; phylum Ascomycota; class Sordariomycetes; order Coniochaetales; family Coniochaetaceae; genus Coniochaeta; species Coniochaeta hoffmannii. The sequence continues at coordinate 75,165 of JANBVN010000108.1, read as the reverse complement.
CCAAACTGTGGCTATGAGAGCATCATCATCCCACACGGGCATGAAGTTCGAGTGAGCGCAGATGACGGACAAGCTAAGTAAGCAGTGTGTCTTAGTATTTTGAAGTATGATGAGGGTTTGGCTTTATGAGTGCATCACCGGTACTACAGTGGCTCCAGGCTGAAGCTCGGTTTCGGGTTCAGGCAGGATGACTGGGCTGATCATATATGGGTGACTACATGTAAGTCGGAATACCTAGGACAAAAAGGCCCTGGATGAGAATATGTTGTTTTGTTTTTTTGGAAGCTGTGTCTAGATCATCTCATCACATTCTCGATGTTTATGCAGGCAAGGAAGGTGCATACATAGCTGCAGTGGATGACCGCTGACCTGTAACCGGAGCTCAGAGAGGTGTCCTGGCCGAGGGGTACGCAGCTGGCCAGCAGCTGGCAGAATCGCATGGATCAAAGCTCGAGCCGGCGCATCTTCCCCATCCTAAAAGATTGAGCCCTTTCCTTTTCGAGACTGGTTTCGAAATCAAGCAGCGGCCCCTGAATCTGTGGCAGATGTTGTGGGCTCGTCCCATTGGCCAAATTGGGATTGCTCTGGGGAGCGCTGCACCGTGCTCCTTCCTTTCGACTGATCGCTCCTGACTGGGCGACCCTGCTTCTCCTTGCTGCCACCCGAACATTTTGTGAAATTGCATTTCGAACGCTCTCTCCCTGTGGGAATAACTTCAACTTCTCCTTTCCAACACCGGCGCCGGCCTGCTTATCGCTGCAACAATCCTCACTACCGGGTTGAACTCCGCGTGTGCCAAGCGCAACGTCTCGCATTGTCCTTCACCGTCTTCTCCGCTTGTCGCAATCTAAACCATACGAGGAGCTATCATCATGTCGTCGCCAGCTGTACGTTCGTACCTCCCGACACGTCTGTCCGATCATCGTGCCAATGTATTTCATCGGATCTCTTACGTGATCGGTCGTCGCGGAGCCTTCCAATCGCGACATTATCGAGGGGACACTGCTAACCTGCTCGTCCACCGCCTCTAGAAGATGATCCGGCGCAAGAAGAACGTGAAGAAGGGAATTCAGTTCTGCTTGATGGTCTGCGGAGCCTCGGGCACTGGTACGACAGCCCAAACCCAATAGCACTCAAAGAAAGCGCCTTCAGTTGCTAACAATGCCTTGTTACAGGTCGGACAACCTTCGTCAACACCCTGTGCGGTAAGCCCGTGCTCGGCCACAAAGACTCGGACGACCCCAACGGCGCTCATGTTGAGGAGGGCGTCAAGATCAAGCCAGTCACTGTCGGTACGTGTACACAGAAGATGCACGAGATTCCGAGTTCGTTCAGCAGCTGACTTCCCGGTAGAGCTTGAGCTGGACGAGGAGGGCACGCGTATCTCCTTGACTATCGTCGACACTCCCGGCTTTGGTGACCAAATAGACAACGAGGCTAGGTGAGCGACCTACGTGATCCATACCTCGGGCCACTCGCTGACCTTGCATACTATTTCTCCAGCTTCTCTGAGATCGTTGGCTTCCTCGAGCGGCAATATGACGATATCCTGGCGGAGGAATCCCGTATCAAGCGTAACCCCCGTTTCAGGGACAACCGTGTCCATGCCATGCTCTACTTCATCACGCCCACCGGCCATGGCCTCCGCGAGCTTGACATCGAGCTCATGAAGCGCCTTGCGCCCCGTGTCAACGTCATCCCCGTCATTGGTCGCGCAGACTCTCTCACACCGGCTGAGCTTGCCGAGTCCAAGAAGCTGGTTATGGAGGATATCGAGCACTACCGCATCCCCGTCTACAACTTCCCCTACGACATTGAGGAGGATGACGAGGACACGGTCGAGGAGAACGCCGAGCTGAGAGGGCTCATGCCCTTTGCCATTGTCGGATCCGAGGAGGTTGTCGAGATCGGTGGTCGCAAGGTCCGCGCTCGGCAGTATCCATGGGGCGTCGTTGAGATCGACAACCCGCGTCATTCGGACTTCCTGGCTATTCGCTCAGCATTGCTACACAGCCATTTGGCCGACCTGAAGGAGATTACGCACGATTTCCTGTACGAGAACTACCGTACCGAGAAGCTCAGCAAGAGCGTGGAAGGTGGTGCCGGAGTGTATGTTTTCCATGTCACTTGTCTTTTTCCAAAATGTTACCGAAGCTAATCCTGTGACAGCGACTCGTCTATGAACCCCGAAGATCTGGCATCGCAGTCGGTCCGCCTGAAGGAGGAGCAGCTCCGCCGCGAGGAGGAGAAGCTCCGCGAGATCGAGGTCAAGGTGCAGCGCGAGATCAACGAGAAGCGCCAGGAGCTGCTCGCCCGCGAGTCACAGCTGCGCGAGATCGAGGCCCGGATGCAGCGCGAGGCTGCCGCCAACGCAGAGCAACACGCGCGCAACACTGCTCAGTTCGAGGAGCGGACCAACGGCGCCGCTGCCGAGGATGGCAACTAGGTGCCATTTTCTATGCATGATACCCGCCGCGTCCTCGTTTATTCCTCTCGACAAAGCCTGCCTTCAAAAACTTGACTGCTCTTTGCGTGCAGGCGTTGGTCGTTTAATGTTCGCGTTGAAGAAGACATATTCCCCCACTGTTTTGGCTTTTGTTCGCGCGGCCTGCAAGTCGGAAGAGACATGACACGAGACGAAAAAGGATTGCAGCCAGATGCCTGCCAGGGGGAGAGTGACCATGACCAGGCTGCTCTGAGCTGGGACACACAGGTGAGAGTGCTGGACTCGGAAGCCGCCCGCAGCTGAAAGCTACCGCTCTACTCAAAAGCCGGTTGAATCACGTTTTGAGGCAAATCCCGCATCTCATCAGAGATGTTGCGGTCCTACCATCGGCTATTCTTATCGCTCTTGAGGTGGCGTAAGGATATCAAGATGTGCGGAGGATCTCGGGGTATCACTTTTGCACCGTGCTGTCATCGGCTGCGGTTCCAAGCCAGCCTGTCATGTCACTAGCCCTGTTTCCTATTTTATTTTCTTACTGGACTTCTAATGCAGATATCACCTAAATTCAAGCTTCTCTACGTCGGTGAACGAGACAATCTTTGCGTATGACCTGGAACGTTATGAGCACGACCGGCGCACGTAGCACAGAAGCCGGATATGGTAATTGTTTCATGTCATTAAGCCAACTAAGCTAAGTATGTCTTCTCTACGTCAGTCACGGCATCGTCCAGCAATTCCCTTCCATTATTCCCCCAGTCGACGGCGCATGCATGAGTATACGATGAGGAAAGCAACAACAACCAAGCCCATCCTGCAGGACAAGTAACGCATTTGGCCGTTCAGACGACGCAACCCCGCAAAGCAGAGGAACACAACGCATAATCAAACTCGAAGAGCCACTCCTCTGTATCTCAACATCGAGACCCTTCCCCAGCCCAGCAATTAGTTATTCTGCTGGCTGTTGAGAATCCGCAGAATGGCCAGGAACAGGTTGATGATGTCCAGATACAGACTAATCGCCGCGGCAATCTCCTCCTCGACGTGATGATGGCGCAGCACGAGCTGGGTGTCGACGAGGATGTACCCGCTGAAGATGAGCGCGCTGATCCCGCCGTAGATCAGCTCGCCGGTGCTCGAGTACGGCAGGAACACGTACATGAAGCCGAAAAGCACCAGGGCCCAGAGGCTGCCGAAGAGGTAGGGCATCCACGAGGTGAAGTCGTACTTGGTCTGGCAGGCGAAGAGGGTCAGGAAGACGAAGATGCCCGCCGTCAGGACGACGGCGTTGAGGACGATGTTGGTCTGGTAGAAGGAGACGATGACGGAGATGGTGTAGGCCTCGGTCAGGGTGAAGGCCGAGAGGAAGAGGAGGTTGGTCGGGTACGAGTGCCGCTTCCAGTAGGTCAGGAGCATGAAGCCCATTGCGCCGAAGAGCTGCGAGGCCGTTAGTCCATGAGTAGCGAGTAATGGGGGCTGTGTGAGGAAACATACCGAAATCCACACCAGACTCGGATGGCTCTGGATCCACGCCTTGTACCCCTCGCTGAAGAAGCTGAGGGCGCTGACGCCCGCGGTCGCCAGGAGCTGCACCGTCAGGATGGTGTAGACCTTGCGGACGAACTGGTTGCGGATGTCCATGGTCGCCTCGGCCACGGAGCCGCCGAACTTGAAGTCGTCTGGTATGTCTCCCTGTCCATCCTGGCTGCCGCGCGGGACGCCGCCGAAGAGCCGCGCCTGGTCGTCGTCCACGGCCGCGGACGTGTCGGCTTGGTAGGATGGGGGAGGCTGCGAGTAGCTGGCTGCTGCCTCGTCCGGATCCCGCTGCGGAGCGGGGGTGTACTTTGCCGTCGATGCCATGGCTCTGAACTCAGTAATGCTCTAACCGCTTGGGCTTTGATTGATAGCTAGTGTTGAAGCAAAGGTGAAGTTCTAGCAGGGACGGGATGGAGACGTGGGTGGTATTTGAGCTGCGGCCAAGCTAGAGTCTAGGTTCGAAGAAGGTCGTCGAAATGGAAGTGCGCTCCGATGATTCGATGATCGCATCTGCTGACCAGCCTTACGCGGAGTCGACCTATTCTCTAGCGGGGCTGACGCCATCCCGCAATATAGGGTTAGGGTCTGATACTGGCGGGGGAGTCGCAACTTCACGCTTGGCCTACTTGGGGAAGAGAGGCTAAGGTACCCCTAAATCTTAGGACGCGCTAAACCGAAGTGGGCTCTCCTGGCGTCTGGAATTTGGCGGACCGGCAACATTTCCATGTGCTGTCGCGTTGGGAGCATTATCACAGGTTGCCATGACTGTTCAAGAACGATTGTCCTGAGATATCTGGGTGTAATTCTCGCTATCCGACCTTCCTATCTACGAGCTGGATGCTTGCTGTAGCGACACGCGGCATGAGAGCTACCTAACGGACGTCCCGAACATTACAACCGACGAATCCTCAGATCTTGGACGCGTTCCGACCTCCTGAGCTACCAACATCTGCTCTGGAAACCACAGCTCGCCTCAAGCGCCGGAGTCGCAATCTGCTGAGACACTAAAGCATACTGGGCATGTACGGCCTTTCTGCTACGTCACAGATGTCACAGCCTTGGAGATAGCAGCAAGAAGCAGCACCAGACGTAGCCATGACGGCTAACACTAATGCGAACCGGTTCTCCTCCTATACCAACGCCTCAACCGGTTCGGATTCGAAGAATGGAGCTGAACAAAAGAAGGACATGTGGAGCACGTTGCTCGACTCGGTAGCCAGCGGAAAGCGGTTACTGGAGAAGAACTTGTTGGTCCTTGGTAGGTTTCCTTGGATTGAACGAGGGGCGCCCCCCTGGAGTAGCGAACGACTTGCTGACTATCCCGACCCAGGTGGCACTGTCGACTCGCAGCGAGACTTCCTGGAATCACTCTCCAGCCAGGACCATCGAAGGCTTGTGGACAGGGGGAACACCAAGCTCCCGCCAGTTGCGAATAGCTTCGCGCTGGGCTACACCTACTACGACGTCCTCGATGCCGACCAAGAGGACATTCTCGCCCGCATATCCATGCACACCCTTACGACCCCCTCGTCCGCCTTCAGTACGCTCATCCAGCCTCTCCTCACACCACAATCGATACCGAATACGCTCATAGTTGTACTGTTGGACTGGTCGCAACCGTGGAAGTGGATGCGCCAACTAAGGCAGTGGATTCTGCTGCTCCGCACTGTCCTGGTGTCTCTAAGTAACGAGTGCAAGGAAGCAATGGAGGAGGTCATGCTGAGCTGGCATGACCGAGGGAGGCAAGGAGGCACGAACCTCGATGGGTCGGGCGCCGCTGCCACCTCGGAGGGCGACGTGGCGTTGCCGCTTGGTCCGGGAGAGTGGGAGGACGCGCTGGGGCTGCCCTTGTGCGTTGTCTGCCAAAATGTGAGCATGTTCACTGTTTCATGGGTCACTTGGCACGAGCTAACATCTATTCCTAGGCCGAGCAGATGGAAGTATTGGAAAAGACGCAAGGGTGGAAGGAGGAGGAGTTTGATGTCGTCCTGCAATTTATGCGGACAGTATTACTGAAGCGTACGGGACTCTCTCCCCATCACTTGGGGTGCCAGACACTGACGTTTCGAGATCACAGACGGCGCATCCCTAATATACACGACCCCAACCATGTCCTCACAGTTACAAAGCCTCGTCCACGCCAGTCTCGGAATCCACTCCCTCCTCAAAAAGAACCCGCTAAAGCACAACGTCATCGACAGAGACAAGATCCTCGTGCCGCCCAACTGGGACTCGTGGGGCAAGATCCGAGTCTTGAGAGAAGGATTCAACATGGAGCTCGTCAGCAACGGATGGTCGACAGACCTGGACCAACCCCTCCCCACCACCAACAACGGAATCGGAAACGGCGCGACACCAAACGGCGACAGCCACGGGGACGCGGACGGAGAAATGTCCGACCCGGAGGGCTCGACGGTGGTCCTCTACGAGTCCTCAGTCCAAGACCCAGCCATGGACGCCCTGGCGCTAGCCAGCCAAAACAGCCACTCGACCAAGCTAGAGGTCGAGACCACGGACACACAGGCCTTCCTGGCCGAGCAGCTGCAGTACCTAGAAGCGCTGAAGCAGAAGCGCGAGGCGGCGGCCCAGGAGGGCCGCAAGGGGGCGCGCAAGGCAGCCGACGACGAGAGCGGGGTCTACAGCATCGGCAGGGCGGGCGAGGGGAGAGTCAACGAGCATATCGGGCCGGTGCAGTTCAATATGGGCGGGATACAGGTTGATGCCGACGACATGGTGCAGCGGCTCAAGGTACGTGCTTACGCACACCCGCTCCACGGGTCCGACAGCTCGAGAACGAGAAAAGCTGACGTTTTCACAGGACCGACAAACCTTTGGCACATCCCCTGAGCCAGAGAGCCCTCCGCCTGAGTCCGGGGGCATTGATGCTAATATGGATCCGGAGAATATGGATTCGGAGAAGATGCAGGAGTTCTTTAACAGCTTGATGCAGAAGGGTGGCAGATAGCCGTCCCAACAGCAACGGTTTTAGACTGTAAGAGTCGCGCAAGTCGTATGAAACGGCCGCCACGCGATAGTCGCTGTCTATTGGGGGGCGACCCCTTGTTCCATTTGTTGATCCTTGGAGGTGGGCTGTGGGACAAGAGTATCTGCGACGCTCGCGCGATTCAAAGGAGTGATGAGAAGTTTGTAGATAGATACCCCCGTTGATACCGGCCAAGTGGCAGAAGATTGTCTACCATGAGCTTGATGCTTCCCATTTTGCAGGAGCCCCTTGTACTATGCTCGGTATTAAGCATAGCACTTCCCAGGAAGCGCGAGTAGCGTGTCCCTTTTGTGGCACCCGTCTTGTACCTTGATGGCTCGATGATTGAACAACTAGGCTAGACCGCCGTGTATCTGTCTAGGTTGAAGGACAACATCCGGACTCCAAGCCCGTCCATACCCTTCAACTCCCGCACATAAACATATCCCTCCATTCTGGGTACAGCATGACCAACAAACATAGCCAAGGTCTAATACAGGAAACCAAGCGTATACATCCTTACTTCCCCAACCACGCTCGCTGTTGTGCCCTAACACAAGAGAGCCGTCCTCCTCATGTCACCACAACACGCTCTCAAGCCTACTGCTCCGCCTCCTTCTTCTCCTCCAAGAACTTCGCCAAAAGCTGATCAAACGGCGCCGACCGCCCGGCAACGGCCCGCTTCGAGCTCATACTATGCCTCTTGCACGCCAACGAGGCGGTACACGGCTTTCCGTTGGGCTTCGGCACAGCACACTGCCTCTCCACATCGACAACTCCCCCTTCCGCTCCACCTGCATGCTCCTCCCCTTCTTCCCCTTCTTCGGGCAGCTCCAGCAACCCCTCGCCACCCGCGCCCCTCCGCTCCAACAACCATCTCCGCCCCTCCGTATCCGCACCCCGCCGAACACTAAGCACGACCCTGGCCTCAGCCCGCGGCAGACACGGCGGCTCCTCCTCGCCGTCCCTGACGACCACGGGGCCCGACACGCCGAGCCGGGCTGTGACCACGGCCGCGAGGAGGGAGACGAAGAGCCAGGGGTACTGCAGGATCTCGACCTCGAAGGCGTTGACCGTCTCCCTGGCCCTGGCGGCGTAGGTCGCGTCGTCGAGCAGCGCGGCGAGGCGGAACAGGTTGTTGGCCGAAACGCCGTTGGTCGAGGGCTGGGCCGTGTCCATGCCGTCCTTGAGGCGGAGGATGGTAAAAGGGGCGGATTCTTCGGTCGAGTAGAAGCCGCCCGACGATGAGCGGTGGAGCATGGGCGTGGGAGGCGACGAGGCCGGGGGGTCGTAGAAGAGGGAGAGTTGAGTTTCTGTGTGGCGTGTTAGTTGTGCCGTGGATTACTGGCGACATGGAATTGGGGAGACGGGATACTACTCACGTTGTAATTCGTCCGCCCAGGCGATCAAGTCCTCTTCTCCAGTCGTCTCGGCCAGATCGAGTAGGCCTTCGATCAGGAAGGCGTAGTCATCCGCAAACGCCCGTGTCTCACTCCTCGTCTCGTGGAACGACCGGTACAGCACTTTGGCCTCCACGTCCCACAGCTTCTCCTTGACAAACTTGGCGGCCCCAGTAGCCGCAGCGATGAACCTCTCTGCCCTATTCCTATCAACCTCGCGTATTGCCCTCCCCGTCCTCGCCAACGCAGATATGACCATGCCGTTGTAAGCAGCAACAACCTTCCCGTCCGTCTCTGGCCTCACCCTCTCCTTCTCCCGATGCGCAAGCAGCTTCTCCTTCGCCGACCGGATAACCCTCTCCACCTCGTCGACCGGAATCCCGAACTGCCGACTTAGTTCACCCACGTCCTTCTTCACGTACAGTACGTTCTGGTTGATGAACTCGTCCTGCGGATCCAGTTCCCGGGGCACATTGCCGTGCTGAAGCACATTCCAGTGCGCGGCCGCAACAGCGCTCTCGTCGGCGCCGACGACCGCGTCAAACTCCCTCCTCGTCCAGAGATAGTACGCCCCCTCGCGCACATGTCGATCCCCCCTCCGATAGAAAGAATCCGCCGCCTCGCTGCTCGCAAACCCGCCCGCCTCGGTGAGTATCGGCCCACTCGCCAGATAATCCCCCAGCTCGAGCACGACGTCCAGAAACTCCCCATTCTCCCTGCCCCTCTTCCTCGCACCGAGCCAAGCGTCCAGGTAGACCCCCAACAGCAGCGCGTTATCCGCCACCATCTTCTCGAAGTGCGGCACCGTCCAGTCGGCCGTGACCGAGTACCGCGCGAACCCGCCGCCCACGTGGTCCCTGAGCCCGCCGTCCCTGATCCTCCTCAGCGTGAACGCCGCCATCTCCCGCGCCCTCTCGACCTCCCGCTCGCCCACCACGTCCGCCACGGCGGGCGGGAACTCGGCCAGCCTGAGCAGGAAGCTCAGCTTGGGCGGCGTCGGGAACTTGGGCGCGGGCGCCCCGAACCCGCCGTTGACCGCGTCGAAGGTGCCCGCTATGTGCGCGCACGCCTCCTCCAGCTGGTCCAGGTCGAGGTCCAGCTCCGGCGGCGCGGCTGCTGCTGCTGCTGCTGTCGGGTTGGAGGAGGCGGCGAAGCTGCCCAAGTTACTAGCCAGCATGTCCGCCGTCGCAGGCGACGCGCCCATGGCAGCGGCGCTCGACATCCCTGTCCCCCCCGGCGTGGCCGCCGGCGTCGTCCCCCCGATTGCCCTCGCCCCCAGCGTGCCCTCGGCCGCGAACTCCCTGAGCTGGAGCAGTATCTCCCCGGCCTCCTTGCGGCACCGCGCCTCCTGCTCCCGCCACACCTTGTCCAGCTTCTGCAGCACCACCAAGAAGTCAAGCCGCTCCTCGTCCCCGCCCGGTCCGCCGTCGGTACCACCACCACCACCGCCGCCGCCTTCTCCTCCTCCCGAGGTGGCGATCAGCTCCGTCCCCGGGCCGGGCCAGTACGTCCCGCCGAAGACGGGCTCGAGCTCCGGGGTGAGGAAGATGTTGAGCGGCCAGCCGCCGTCGCCGTTGACGGCCTGGATGTAGTTCATGTAGATGGCGTCGATGTCGGGCCGCTCCTCGCGGTCGACGATGACGGGGACGAAGGAGGTGTTCAGTAAGTGGGCAACGTGCGTGTTCGAGAAGGAGTCTTGGGATGTGAGGCGGCAGTCTGTGGGACACTCTGTCAGTATCGCGTGAAACTTAACGGGGGTCTTGTTGTTGTTGTTGGAGAAGGAGGAGGAGGGCAAAAGAGAGTGCATACAATGACACGCGCGAAACCCGACGTTGAGGAAGATGAGCTTGTTCTCACGCCGCGCCCGGCCGATCGCCTCGTCGTCTAGAAGCTGCCAGTGCACCGGGGAGGTGGCGTGGGAGCGGATGTACGGGCTGTTGCTCGTGGATGCGCGGTTGCGCATCGTGCTGCTGCTGTCGCTGTCGCTGTCGCGGCCTGACATTTCTGCGTCCCGGGGATATGGCCCGCGTTGTGGTTGTGATTGCTGCGCTGCCCTTTGCTCTGCCGCTCCGAGGCTCAGGTTCGACACCAAGGGCGCGGCGGTGCCGGCTGGTGAGGGCGAGTGGTGGGCGCTCATCGTCCGGGGAAGATGGGATTTGCTCGTTTAGGCTGTCTTTGTCGGCCGATGGCGAGGACAGTAGTACGTTATGGACCGAATATTAGCTGTCTGTCGCAGTCTTCAAACTTTTTATAGCTTGGCTCGGCGCAATAGCAGCTGCGGATGTCGTCGTGATGGAATCGTTGCCGGATGCGGAGGGGCAAGGCGGGGCGCTGGCCTAGGTCTAGACGTAATCCTGAGCTCCCGCGATTTGAACACAGGTATCGATGCTCAACTCCTGTGATAGACTGCCTTCTTCTTCTCTATATATCGGGTTCTGGCTCTCGCGCTCTCGGATCAGGCGAGGTTCCAGACAGGGAACACAGTCTGATATGTTCGGACGAAGCCTATCAGCCTGGTCTTAATGTCAGCACCCCGCCTGACGTACGCTGCTGTGGATGTCTTGGCACGGAATCGAGCTCCGTTTGCAGCCTTATCGTGAAAGTTAAAATCCCCGATACGAAACCTGATTGTCCAAGGCCGAATGACCTGGCAGCCAGGAATGTAGAATGTGTGAGGCATGTCAGCGACGGACTATTAGCCTCATTCCATGTTTCCCCACAGGATGAAGGGATAAAAGGGATGTGTCCTGCCCTCTCTCGCCCTCGGGTGGATGTCCTTCTTGACGTTACAGTTGCCTTCCTCCCTCTACAAGCTCCAAATGTCCACCTCATGCGCTTAGAAGCTTAGACATGGCAGAATCGCCATGGCGTACGAATCACCCAGATTACTACGGAACAACAGGGATTATCAAGGAGCCCTAGTCACAGACAAAGGTATATATAATACCCTGGTATCGAGATCTTCATTGCTAGGATCATCAGGCATGAAGAGCCGGACCATGGATTCCCCATCGACCGCTAGCACAATCCCCATGAAAACGACAAGGACGCCGACAGAGAACTCGCCACCATGGGAGATCCGTCGTGGCCGTCCACGAGAAGAGAAAATCGCAAACATCCCGTAAGTACAACGAAACACGTTCCCGCCGGAAAGAAAGGGCCAAGACCATCTGCCGCCTAAAACCTGCTGAGAAGCTGTCGACTGACAAATCCAAGCAACCGGTCACAGCCGTCGACGCGTCAATGGCAAAGAATCGAAGATGAAAATGCAAACAGTCCCCAAGTGGGGTTTTCATTGCCCAAGCCGTCGTCAGAGGAGTGATGCTGCCGTGCCACTTATGCAAGTTGCAGATAACCGAACGGCCCGTGAACTGGACGAAGGCTGGTATCGAAGAAGCGAAAAGGAACCACGCAAACGTCTCTGTATAACCTCATACACCGGACGAAGGCAAAGGGGACCATGCTGCCAGTGAGGATCCGACTCTGGCCGCAACTCTAGTCAGATGGTGCGCCTCAGACGACCACCGTGGCCTCGTTGAGCGCTGGTAGGACATTCTTTCCATACCCGCCACCCATATTGCCTAGGATCTTGTTAGCCCCCTTCCTCATCTCACTTCGCAGTGGCTTGGGGCTTACCGGCTGGATAGTAGTCGCACACAGTGAACCAAGAACCCATGTCAGAATAGATGGTCCCCGGTTCGCAGTACTGCGTGGCGCAGCCGACCTCCTCGGTAGAGGCCCAGACCAACTGGGAGAAGTGTCCCCACGTCTCAAAGTTGGACATGTCTGGGTTGTCCTTGCCCGCGTCGGCCCAGGGATAAGCCTGCACCTCGCCGTTGTGCCACATGTCCGTGATGGCCTGGGCAATGGTGTTGTCCTGGTCCTTGGTCTTGATGTCGCCACTCGAGCCCCACAAGGCAAGGTTCTGGCCATAGCCGCCATTGCCGGGTGTCCTATCGTATGTCAGTGCGCAGGCCTCAAGTGAGCAGCGGTGTCTGGGATGAACCTACATGTCATGCGCGAACTTGCACTTGGCGGCAGTCTGGGCTGCGTAGCTTGCATACGTGTCGCTCCACTTAAGAGCTGGCGCGCTGTAGTTCAGGCGGTGGATGTTGTGGTGATAAACGGCAGTGCCGGGATAGTCGGTTGGCTGAGCGCCGGCATCCTGGGCCGACGAGGCAGGCGGAGCTTCAACAGGGGCTGCCGGGGTGTCCACGGCCGCGGGCGCAGCCTCAGAGGAGGCGGCCTCGATGGTTGGCTCGGGAGCCACGGTCGTGGTAGCGACCGGCGCCAGGGTAGTCGGGTCAGGGACCGGGGCCGCCGTCTCGGGCTCAGGTGTGAAGGCGGGTGTGGTGGAGGTAGAGATAGTAGGCGCAGGGTTGTGGTGGTGGGCTGCGGCAGCGAAAACCGAGGGAGACACGCCCTCAGTAACGGTCACTGTCTTCCACTCGATGACCACCTCAGTCTCGATCTTGCGCTTCTCCATGTCGAGGGGAGTAGCCACAGCCAGGACGGCGGCCGAGGCAGCCAGGAACATGGAGGTCTTCATTTTGAATGCCGATGATAAAATGTCTCTGCGGCATGTCAGCATCCGCATTCTGAAAGTCGATTTGTATTACAAGAAGCAAGAGGCAGAGGCAAGGAGCCGTGGAGGCGGTGTTTCGAGGCCATGATAACGATTCCTCGCAGTCGAGGTGACTCGAGGTTGATTGAAGCTCGTCACAAGCGTGAACAAAGACCAAAGGTTGAATCAGAGCTTTGTTGGTACGGCCCGAGTCATTGTCGTTGGCTCCCAGGTACCAGAAGTTGACTATGAGCGACAAGCATGACTGAAGCCACATCACTTCAGGTCGTGGTCCCCTTTCGATTCGTTTGTCTTGATGACTTTTCAAGACTCCATCTCATGGAAAATGGAGGGTTGCAGACAAAGCAAACTGTAACTTACTTGTGGTTCGAGAACTTGTCGCGAGATCTCAAAGGACCCGGCGAGGTTAATCAGAACGATTGGCGGCTTTAGTCTTCTCAGAACCAGCTGGTAGCAGCGCTGCTTATGCTTTGATCCGTCAAGGATACGAGATTGATATCGTCGTACCGAGGACAACGTCGTCGGACAGAGCGAGCGATGCTGGTAAGACCAGGTTGTCAGAGTTTGACCGACCTTGTTTTCTTCTGCCGGAGAATAGCTGGAACTGCCGATGAATGAGTGACGAGAAGAGAGAAACAGAGAACCTTGTGGTGCCGGGTAGCTCTGCTGGATGTGGCTGTCGATGGTCGGGAATCAATCTCGAACTTGATGTTGAAGAACGAAGGTTGACAACGTCTCGAGGACGGGCGAGAGACTGTGGGTTGAAGGCTGTAAGGAGCGTGGTTGGTTTTAAGTAAGGAGTGGAATGTGTCAAGAAGACACTGAATGTGGATGATTCGAAGGGTCGGTTGTAGGTCAAAAGAAAGACTGAAGGTCGGAAAGTTGGTCTTGAAAGTGAGTGTGGGTGACGGCGGTGGAGAAGTCGTGGAGAGGGAGGTGGAACTCTGGACCCGAGCAACTGCACCTTCTCAAAGCCGTCCTAAAAAGCTTGGCCGACCTTTGGTCTGAGCTTTGCGGCTGCGAGCCTTCGAGGGAAGCTACGAGGGGTGATGCTAGCGGTGCGGGTTGCAGTGTGTAACGACTAGCGATCCCTGTGGGGCATTGGGCTTTGAGATGGAGGGAACAAACGAACGAAGGTTTCTACGAAGGACGTACGGAAGGTACACTGAATCAAACTTCAACCCGATCGTCGCCCTGAACAACCTGTGGAAAGACCCGGCCCCTTCAAGGCCACTGAACTCTACGATTCACGAACTCTTTCCCCTTCTGCTTGTGTTCCCCAACAACTCTCTCGATTGCAACTGAACACGGCGGCAAAGGGGGGGTAATTTTAGGGAGCACTGTCATGTACCTTCCGTTGCAGCCAACAACAACTGGGGAGTGTGAATAGTAAAAGCGACTTTCCTGGGAGCAATCGCCAAACCCGCCAACGTCACTGGGCCACGAGTCGATAGACCTCTTTGGTCGCCGCCTGGCAATATTAGACTATCATAGCGCGTCGTTCTTCTAAATACGTATGCCTTAGCATTCCCTCCTCGTGTCTGTCTAAGTGCCTTGGACTGCTCGAGATATGCAAAGACAATAACTTGTCTTCCAAATTTCATCCAGATCCAGGAGTTCGTCCAATGTTCCAGAGCAGGGCCCCGAAAAATGAAGGCGATCCCTGCAGCGGATCTGGATCTGTTACGGCCACCCCATGTTTAAACCTTTGACGCTACCCCTGCCTTAGCCCCTTGGCTTCCCCGGTTGTTCCCTCTGTCCAATCTGCAGTCAATCTGGTACCTTGCAGCTCCGGGGCGGGAACCGCTCCTGAGGCTCCCTAGCTCCCGATTGGGTCAGACGTCAGTGCCCCTCTCCCGACCATGTCTCCATCAATGGTTGGCACCTTTCGAATCATTTTGCTGCGCGGATTCCTGAAACAACCCTAATCTCACGCTCAATGAATCGCCGTTGCTCCACCACTTCGGATCGTGGCTGCAAAGGCTTTCAGCGATCATGATGGGCGATCTGACGTTGCAGCGCGCAAGTTCGCCGGAAAGTTAACGCTGTGACGATGTCTTACAGATCCCTTTCGTACTAGCAAACCCGCAAAAGCAGCTATCGAGAGTGAGATTCCGCAAGGCGAGACCCAACTGACAGATCATCTCCCTGGATATCATCATCATAATCGCCAAGATCCCTGTGCACATCGCCCACCACTACCAGTCGAGCGAGGGCCTGAAAAACTGGCCGCCGACCTGTCACAGCATGCCTCCGACGTCTGGGCATGCTCATGGCTCGCCCAGTCCCTTGATTCACGTTAGCAAGTGCCAGACACTTCGAAGAAGGCTTGCAAGTTTCTGACTGCTCAAGCTACTGTGAGGAGGTCGAACTCTTGCTGGCCGAGGTCTTGCTTGTGTGATCATTGATGGAGTGATTTCGAGGGTCCCTGGTTCAGTGGCAATAGCATCTGAAACGCCTACATGGAGGTGCCGCGCAAACACCCTTTTCCATGATTAATGATATCCTCCGGGGGACTGGGCTTGTCTCCAACTCTCCATGCTCGTGAGCTTCTTCTTTGGGAGACGAATGCCCACTGAATAGCAGGCTTTCCTCTCGACCCAGACGACTGAACTGACACACGCCGAGCCTGCAAAATGGGTTCCCTCGGTGAGGTCTCGTTTCTAGGTCACGCCATGCTGGTCGGACAATATACAAGTCTTGAGGGACACCCTACCACTGTCAGGAGTCTTCGCTGAGCTGAGTCTCAGGTCGATTTGCTGGGTGTCGCCAACCTAAACTGTCGGGTAGGGAGGAACATCGAGTGCTGCCTTCCATGTGGTCGGTACCGGAAAGGTAGGCTGTCCTCCTTGGTTTCCCGTCAAACGCCTGATCCGACCCGAAACCGCCTCGCGGTATCCTCAGCTATGTCCGACGGTCTTGCCGTTCAAAAGACATGCCTCAGTCCGTCATTGGCCAGCTTTCTCCCTGCTTCTTCCCCTTATTACCAGCACAATGTGCAACTAAGGTATACACCGCAGATGCGAACCCACGTCTACGAGCTCTCTTGCTGCTATGGATGCCCGCGCTTCCGGTTCTAGACTCTTGTCTGCCGGGCGAATCATGTTTTTGCTTCAAGCCCCTCGCTTGCTTTGTCTCCCAAATCGTATGGTTCCTCTCGTGGAATATAGGTATCTGCCTGTTCTACCACAGTAGGTCAGAGGACACGTATGTACAGTACACTGTACAACTCCTCTCACGTTACGCCTGGCGGCGTACCACATGCGTGAGAGCATTGGAACGACCAGACGCCCCAACACCGTTGAGCGGCCCGTTGCCTCTTCACGGTTACTCTAGCTCTTGGAGGCAGCAAACACCTGTGATCCCCACGTGCGTGCCCGTTCCCCTCCCAAAGCCGGGGGGGCATGCACCGTCAGCGCGACGCAGAGACTGTGTCACCCAACAGACGATAGTGCAGGCGGCTGATACCTTGGAAGTATTTTGGTCACTGGAAGCATCGGGCGCATGCCGGTAAGCCGGACGGCGCCAGTAGACGCCCCCCTTGTTTGGGATATATTGCGGCGGCGACGAGCAGTCTGTCATGGCAGCCCTCTCCCATCACTAGCGAACGAGACAGTGCGCCTGCGCCATGATCCCGCGAGCCTGGTTCTGGCTGTCCGTCTCGACTTACTAACCACGACAAGCAAGCTTGTATAGTGTCCCCGATCAGCCGTGTATTGCAGACAGTCTCGCAACGCTTTGCTCGACCTCCCACCAGGTGGCGAGACTTCTGGCCATGTGAGCCGTCACGCTACGACTTGAGTCGAGAACGCTGTCTCAAATCTGGGAATAACCCAGACATGTCTCGGAAGGAGCATCACACCAGCTCGCGGCGGACACTGCCGTTTCTGACAGCTCCGGTCACACTCGCTGCGCGGTCGGCATTTTCCATGACAGGGACGATCATATGTAGAATCGCTGGTTTCATTACTGGCTGCCGCCTAGGGCTGGCTGTTGAGAGTCAGCCACGTCCTGCCTGTCAGTTTCACGGCGATGTGGCTTGCGGCAGAGGAATCGTGATATCTGAGATGCAAACTTGTAGACCATCTATCGAGGGGTTGACCTGACAGCATATCCTCGATATTGCTCGTAACGTGCAATATGGGCAGCACGATATGCGTCCGAAGACCACACAGCCAACATCAACGACGGCTTCAGGCATCGGGTTTTACCTTAGACATGCATAGCCGGCTTATATGTCCAAACCCCGTGATCTCAGTGCTCCTCATACCTCTATGCGGGCACCTCATCTTTGAAGTCCCTTGGTGGAGGTTAGAAAGCGTTTTGTGTAGCCTCTCGTATATTACGTGACGTGGGTGGATGCTTCTGGGAGGTGATCTCGCATATCCCGTCCTGGCTTGGTGGTAGATGGCAAGTGACGAGAATCATTCTACCGTCACTCGCTCGTGTGTCTTATGACAAGCGGCAGCAAACCACTACCGTTCCCAACGGGGAAGCCACATGACACAATGCCATCATGAGCTTTCACCGTACCACCCGTTCCATCGTGATGTGTCGGGCCGAGGACACAAGGCCCGCGGCAATGAGCTCAGCCACGAGACAACGACGACACTTGTTAGTAAGCCGTGCTATGACACCAAGGGAACATGCACGCTGCACAGTGAAAACAGAAGACGATGCAATACGGGAAACGGCGGCTTCCTTCCTCGTTCTTATGTACAATACATACAACCGGGACCGTAAACCTGCCAACTCATACCAGACAGAACCCCCTCCAAAACTGCTAGTCCCCTCTCAGGACGACGGCGTTTGGTTCTTCTCCGGGATAAACGGCTCTCCGCGCAGGATAGACCGGTGTGCGTAGATCTGCGTCTTCCGTAGATGCACAGGCGTCGAGTTCTGTGGCTGATCGGGGACGACTTTCTCCAGTTTCTGTTCCATCACGCACCCACAGTGTTAGCAAAGCGAAAAAGAACCCCAACATGGTAGAAGCGAGGCTGGTGTTTCGTACCAAGTTCTCAAAGACACACTTGTTCAGCTTCCACTCGGCGGGCCGGCACTGCCACAGCTGGTGGTTGTTGTCCTCGAGGCAGGCCCAGTGGCTGCGGAACTGCTCGAGGCAGCTCTTGTTGATGTCGTCGATGACGCTGCGGGCGCAGCGCGTCACCCTCCTACCCTCCTTGAGGCACTCGAACTCGCCCTTGCCCGGGTTCTCGTTCTTGCACTGCATGTAGTCATCGTTGTAGTCCTTGCACCGCGCACCGATGAAGAACGAGGCCGAGAGCAGGGGGGCCGAGCTGGCGCCGACCTCTTTGACTTTGGGGATCGAGTCCGGGAGGGGCGTCGTGTCGTAGAGGACTTGTTGGTTGAAGCTGGTGTAGGGTTAGCTTGGTGCGAAAGGCGCATTGCTGCACAATTGAGGAGGAATTGCCGTCATGCACGCGGAAGAATGTGTACTCACACTGACTTGCGTGCCGCCATTTTGAAGGTGTGGCCTGGCCGGTGATCCGCGACCCGGGTTGTGGTTTTGCAGGGGAGCTTGGACGAGGTCGACTGATGAGGTTGAAGATGGATCGGCTCAATTGGAGGTGAGGTTGGAATTGGTGCAGTATCATTGGTCAGCCACTCACCGTGTCAGGTGAGGCTGAGGCCGGGCTGGCAAGGTGTGCAAGGGAGCTAAGCTCCGGCCCCACCTTTCTTTTGCAGCGCGTCTTGCTTGTAAACTTGCAGCCAGCTCATTGTCCATTGTCCGCGCCTCTGTTTTGACTTTGCCCAAGATCAAAGCGCTGTTCGTACCAGTCCAGGACTCGCGTAAGGGAGTAGTTTCTGGAGAGTGACGGATAACTTCAGTGAATGCTTTAGGCACCGAACCTCTGGACTATATTCCCCCCATCGCGGCAGCGGTTAAGCTCCGGCCTCGACCTGATTTCTACCTTCTCCCAGCGAAGCGACCGACGATTACGTCGCCTCCGTCCTACTTACCCCAACCATGTCACTATTCGCATCGCTAAACAAGCCCGCGGGGCAGTCGGTGTTTGGCGGGAACCAGAGTACCACATCCGCGTTCGGACAAACGAATGCGCAAACAAGCGTGAGCTACACACACCCGCCGCTCTCCTCTTCCGCGTGCCCAATGGTACCGTACCTTCAAACAGCACCAGCTAACGCGACCCGGCAGCAGCAGCAGCAGCAGCAGCAGCAACAACAACAACAGCAACAACAATCTCAGTTCCAGCAACAACCCCAGTTCCAGCAGCAACAACCCCAACAGAGCATGGGCTCCTCCTTATCCCAGCCGCAAGCAAACCAGCTCGGCTCCTCCCTCTGGCAGCCGGGAAGCATGTCATCTCGTCCGTCACCCTTCTCCTCCACCCTTGTTTTCTCTCTCCACCCACCGGCCCGACTAACCGCCCCGCCCGCAGACCAAAAATCCGTCCCGGACCAGATGCAGCTCATCATCGAGAAATGGCACCCGGCCAGCCCCTCGTGCGCCTTCAAGACCTACTTCTACAACAAGGTCGACGAGGCCCGCATCCCCTTCTACCAACCGGGGCCCCAGGACGACCCCAAGGAGTGGGAGGAGGCCCTCTCCCGCAAGCCCGCACCGGGCTTCATGCCGGTGCTCTGCGCGGGGTTCGAGGGCATGGCGGAGCGGCTCAAGGTCCAGCGCCAGGCCGTGGGCCAGTTCAACGCGCGCCTGCACGAGATCAACGCCAGCCTCGACGCCATCCTGTCGCGGCACGACCTCGAGACGAGCGTGCGCGCGCTCAACGCGAGGCGCAGGCACGCGGCGCTGAGGGGCAGGGCGCTCGCGCTCGCGGCGAGGGTGCAGGTGCTCAGGAACAGGGGTTACGCGCTCAGCGGGGACGAGGACGAGCTGAGGAGTAAGCTGGCGGCGATGGAGAGGGAGATGCAGGACCCGGCGCTGAGCGCGCGGATGGAGGAGCTGTGGAGCCGCTTGATTGTGCTGAGGGGGTATGCGGATAGTCTGAGGGAGGAGATCAATAAGAGGGGGATGGCTGAGGATGGGGGGCTTGGGGAGGAGGTCGAGGCGAAGGCTAAGAAGGTGAGTCTTAGTTGCTGTGAGGTCGTCGAGGTGGGATGGAGTGCTAACATGGGACAGATACTGGAGGACTACGAGAAGCAGATCCAGCATCTCAAGAAGGAGGTCGAGCAGATCAGGAAGGACTTTGAAGAGTACGAGAAGGAGCACAACCCGGCGCCGGCCCCTAGATGAGTCTCCTGGAGCCATCTTTGGAAGCACCCGTCGTTTCTCGATTCCAGCCTCAGAGCACAGGCTTGGTTGACTGGAGTGACTCTCGACCGAGGGGGGGATGTGACCATGATAGGCTAGAGCTTCTTTTGGCTCGTCTCCTGGCTGCGGCGCCTAACCTCTGACGGCCATGCTTTGGGGCTTGCGAAGTAGGATCCAGGCATGCAGAGGAGATATCCTGGGTTCTTTGGGAGCAATGGAAAGTCTTTGGCATTCTGTACGACTTAGCAAAAGCGGAAGGCATCCGTATAGGGGCCGGCGTTCGGGGCTTGGATGTCAATGATTATCACTACAGGAGGTAATAATGGTGTAGAGGCTTGTGCCGAGGGGACTCCATTCTTAACGCCCAGTAAACTATTGAGCGCTGTGTGCTAATAACTCTTCGATATGTCCTTGTACGCTCAGACGTAACAAATGCGCCTCTTGCCCACGATCCTATTGGTACAAGCAACTTGCAGTAAGGTTGCTAGCGCTCAGGCCCAACATCAATGACCCCTTTCTGTACCCACGGGGTACATGCCGGTCTCCCATCCCAGATAGTCGATCCTCAGCTGGTATTAAGCCGCCCGGCTCAGGATCTCCCTGTCCATTCCTATATCGTACACTGTGGCATTCGACTGCGTGGGCGGGGCCATCTAGAACATCTTCGAGACGGCGTCGATAACAAAGGGTGCTGCGCAAAAAGGGCTGGATCAGCGGATTGCCATGTTGACGAGCAGTTAAAGGGTCCAGTGCAGCTTACAGAGGTAGAGAGCAACAGCCGTAGCTACTGCCTGCTGGATGGTGAAGTTGGCCTCGGCCTCAGCCTGGCGAATCTCCTCCTCCGTGAGCTGTGGTGGTGCGACTGGGGAGGTAAAGGTCAGTCAGGCTGTCCGAGAGTTTCGTTCCATCCCCTTTGCCGATCGAACATGTCTAGGTTAAGTCGATAAGTACTCACATCCTCCGAACATTGTGACTGTGCCGATTTATAGGAAATATCGTTGCGAGCTGTGGCGTGTCGTTAAGGCTCTCGCAGTGTATTTGCTAGTATCAATCGATCGATGAGGCTGCGATATGATGTCGTCGCCAGAATTTCTTTTAGACTGTGGAGCCCCAGGATCACCTACCAAAGCACCGGACACGCGACAGGGATGTGGCGCTCGGTTCAGGGGAGCCTCGACCGCGGCCGGCTCTGGCGCAGTGGCGCGGCCGAAAATACCCGATCATCATCACCTTTATCAGTGGGGCGAGGGGCGGTAAACCGAGCCCGCTAACGGCCTTTCGAAGGGAGGCGTTGGGGGAATGTTTATCGGAATTGTTGGACGACTTTCTCTGGCGTCAATCATAGCTTTTTGGGCTTCTTACTGAGGTTGAGCTCTGTTGAGACTGCTGTGTTCGGCTTGTTCTGGAACCTGAGTTTGGCTCACTTGTCTTTCGTCGCAAGGTTTCCGCCACAACTTACACGACATTCTGTATAAGAAAATGCTGATTTGATACCGGAGCGAACCCAACCTCACTCACCGCCATAGCCACAGTTGGTTGAGTGAGACATTCATAGATTTTGGATCTTGTTCTATACTTCTTTGGTTGCCGGTGGTAGTCAGTTATCACGACATCATGTCTGCTTCACGGCAACTTGGCCGGCTTGCCCGGACGGTGAAGACGCCAGCGAGCGTGTCTCGCGGTGCTGGTCTGCGAACAAACCCATGGATCTGCAGCACATGCCTACACACCAGCCGGGTTGCAAGGACGAAGGCTCAACTAGTACCGGCAAGTCGGCTCTATCACACAAGATATCCCACCCTGGACGACTTCCCGAGACGGCACATTGGCCCCGATGCGCACAGCACCGAGGAGATGCTGGCTGCTCTGTCTCCTCCGGTGAAGTCGCTGGATGAATTCGTGACACAGGTCATCCCTGCGGATATTCTTTCTGGGCGGGATCTGTTCCCTTCAGCGAGAGATGACTTCGAGACTCCGTTGTCCAAGGCCGTCAAGCCCGACCTGAGGGAGTGGGAGGTCAAGAAGCTGGGTGAGACGGCGGCGAGCGAGAACATCACCAACAAGAACTTCATCGGGACCGGATACTACGACACCATTACCCCGGAAGTCATCAAGAGGAACGTGCTCGAGAACCCTGCGTGGTACACCAGCTACACCCCCTACCAACCAGAGATCAGCCAGGGCCGCCTCGAGTCTCTGCTGAACTTCCAAACCGTCGTGTCGGATCTCACTGCGCTGCCCATGTCGAACGCCAGTCTCTTGGACGAAGGCACAGCTGCCGCCGAGGCCATGACGTTGTCGATGAACGCTCTTCCCTCTTCGAGGGCGAAGCGCCCGGGAAAGACATACGTCGTGTCTCACAGGGTTCACCCGCAAACGATCTCGGTTCTGCACAGCCGCGCGGAGGGCTTCGGTATCAAGATTCAGGTGGAGGATGTCTCTGACCTGTCCCAAATCGAGGCTCTGGGCGATGATCTGGTCGGAGTCCTGGTTCAGTATCCCGACACATGCGGCCAGGTTCAGGACCACCGAGGCCTCGCGGATGTCGTTCACAAGCAGGGTGCTCTGCTCGCTGCGGCCACCGATCTGTTGGCTCTCACGGTGCTCACGCCTCCTGGAGAATGGGGCGCCGACATCGCCTTCGGAAATGCACAGAGGTTCGGTGTGCCGCTTGGATTCGGTGGACCTCACGCTGCGTTCTTTGCCGTCACGGAGAAGCACAAGAGGAAGATGCCTGGCCGTCTTGTCGGCGTTTCGAAGGACCGCCTTGGCGGTCGTGCTCTTCGGTTGGCGCTGCAGACCCGTGAGCAGCACATCAGGAGAGAGAAGGCCACGAGCAACGTGTGCACTGCTCAGGCTCTGCTTGCGAACATGAGCTCGCTCTACGCTGTCTATCACGGTCCCGAGGGTTTGAAGGCCATAGCCGAGAGGTGCATCCGGGGAGCTCGCGTTGTCCAGGCTGCAGCCGAGCAGCTAGGATACGAGACGCTCAGCTCGGGCTCGGGCTCTGACAAGGTGCCGTTCGATACAGTGGCAATCATCTGCCCCGGGAAGGCCGACGCCTTGGTTCAAGAGGCTGCGAAGGTCGGCATCAACATCCGACGCATCGACGAGAACCAGATCGGTATCAGCGTGGACGAGGCCACCACGGAGACGCATCTGGAGCAGCTGATCCAGGTGCTGCAATCGGCAGGTGCATCATCGGCACAGAGCGCCCGTGAGCTCACGGTCAAGCTTCTTGACGAACACACCACCAGCAGCGTGGATTCCCTGCCCAAGTTCTTCCAGAGGAAGAGTCCCTACCTCACCCACCCGGTCTTCAACACCCACCACTCGGAAACCGAACTCCTGCGGTACATCTACCATCTATCGTCCAAGGACCTGTCGCTTGTACACTCGATGATCCCTCTCGGCTCCTGCACAATGAAGCTCAACGCCTCCACCGAGATGGCCCTCATCACACAACCAGGCTTCGCCAACGTGCACCCGCACGCTCCCGCCGACCAGACCAAAGGCTACCAGAAGCTGATTGCTTCGCTGGAAGACCAACTCCAGGACATAACAGGCATGGATGCCGTCTCGCTGCAGCCCAACTCGGGCGCACAGGGTGAGTTCGCCGGCCTGCGTGTGATCCGCAAGTTCCTCGAGAGCAAGGGCGAGAAGAAGCGCGACATCTGCTTGATCCCGGTGTCCGCCCACGGCACGAACCCGGCGTCGGCGGCTATGGCCGGCATGAGGGTCGTCCCCATCAAGTGCGACACCAAAACGGGCAACCTCGACCTCGCCGACTTGGAAGCCAAGTGCGAGAAGCACTCCAAGGAGATCGGCGCCATGATGATCACGTACCCCAGCACCTTTGGCGTTTTCGAGCCCCAGATCAAGCGCGTCTGCCAGATAGTCCACGAGCACGGCGGCCAGGTCTACATGGACGGCGCCAACATGAACGCCCAGATCGGCCTCTGCTCGCCGGGCGAGATCGGCGCCGACGTATGCCACCTCAACCTGCACAAGACCTTCTGCATCCCCCACGGCGGCGGCGGGCCGGGCGTCGGCCCCATCTGCGTCAAGTCGCACCTGGCCGAGTACCTGCCGACGCGCAAGGTGCTCGACCTCGCCGACCCGCACCACCCCGTCAGCAGCGCGCCCTACGGCAGCGCGAGCATCCTCCCCATCAGCTGGGCGTACAACACGCTCATGGGCGCCGAGGGCCTCAAGCAGGCCACCAAGATCACCCTGCTCAACGCCAACTACCTGCTGAGCCGGCTGCGGCCGCACTACCCCATCCTCTACACCAACGAGCACGGCCGGTGCGCGCACGAGTTCATCATCGACGCCCGGCCCTTCAAGGAGAGCTCGGGCGTCGAGGCCATCGACATCGCCAAGCGGCTGCAGGACTACGGTTTCCACGCGCCCACGATGAGCTGGCCCGTCGCCAACACATTGATGATCGAACCGACCGAGTCCGAGTCCAAGGAGGAGCTGGACCGCTTCGTCGACGCGCTAGTGTCGATCCGGGAGGAGATCCGCGAGGTGGAGGAGGGTAAGGCGCCGAGGGAGCGGAACGTGCTGAAGATGGCGCCGCATCCGGTGCAGGATATCGTGGACGGCGATGCCGAGAAGTGGGACCGGCCGTATACCCGGGCCAAGGCGGCGTATCCGCTGCCGTGGTTGAGGGAGAAGAAGTTCTGGCCTAGTGTTGCGAGGGTTGACGACAGTGAGTCCTTCCGTCTCGACGGCTTTTGGTGTGCGGGATTGCTAACGTTGAAATAGCATACGGTGACCTGAACCTCTTCTGCACTTGTCCCCCAGTCGAGGACACTACTGGAGGGAATCTGTCGTCGACTCAAGAGTCGTAAGCGGTGATGACGTTCCCTCGAGCTCGGTGGACAGGGAGGAGAGCTGGAACGCAGCCGAAAAAGCACCTAGATCGTCGTTCTTCAACAACTATGATCACACGCGTATAGAGCATACTTCGAGACGGGAGCGATCTTTCACGATTAGTACCGGATACCCCATGGATCTGTCTCTTCACGCGGTGGGGGGGGGGGGGGGGGGGGGTTCAACATACGCACACTCTGAAGCGTACGGGCAGCGGGCATACTTAACATACTGATAGACTTGATATGGAGTTCAACACTGGAAGGAAGAATGTAACTATTTACTCGGATATCCTTGTGTGATATGGTGTCCACTGCGGCGCTGAGGGTGGGTGCTTATCTGGGACTCGCAAGGCTGCCATCCCATGAGATTGGAAAATGAAGGACCCTGAAGCTACCTGTCCACATCAAATGACCCTATGTTGAGGCATCGTTAGCACTCTTAACTGTTGCTGAGATCAATAGACGCGGCCCAGTTAAAACGAGCCAAATGAGGGGAAAATCCCGTGGGTAGTTGAAAGACCTTCTTGTCGTCTCAAATGTCTTTGACCGCAGCCAACCATAAGCCAAGGTGTGGTCCTCGCAGTCCATTTTTGTGGTCAGAAACCTCCCAGTTCCATTTGCAGTTCTTAGGTAATTATAACTGAACTTTCTTCAACAAGCACTAATCGCGCCAGTGGTTTAGTGGTAAAATCCATCGTTGCCATCGATGGGCCCCGCGTTCGATTCGCGGCTGGCGCAGACTTTCTCTTTTGCATGTTGAGCGTCATCATCTTGCTGCTGGGGAGTGGACTCTCTTTTTCATATTGTCGTATTCATGGATGGGAATAGCCTTGATTTACCCTTTTGGCGGTTTAAGTCTAATACGTGGGAATACCCATCACTCTCCTGCCCTCTTGTCAATTGTCACAATTACTGGCCATCTTACTATCTTCCATGTGTTGAGAAACCGCAATTCACACGTTCTTAGTTAGTACCACTGCCCAAGTAAATCAATATCATTATGGAGCAACCATTACCAACTACACACATATCACTCATCATCCCACCCCCTCCGGCTGATGATTATCGGCCTCGCGGGATCCCACGGGCCGTAGATCTCATTCTTATACTTCTGCAGCCCAATCAACCACCAACTACAGCCTCCCATCGCCAGGGCAGCCACCAGACACCCGACAATCATCCCCGCCAGTCCGGTCTTCCACCCGCTCCCCAGTATCATGCCCACCCCGCCGCCCGCACCCAGCACCAGCAGCACGGTCAGGACCAGGTGATACCGCCAGCTCCTCTGGCGCGCGTACCGCCTGAAGACGGGGAACAGCCCGAAGACCTCGATGCTGAACAGCGTCAGGCTGAAGACCTGGCCCGTGCTGGGCAGCCGCGACGCCAGCACGGTGCTGGCCATGAGCGCGGCGTTGGTCGACAGGGAGGCGACGGGGGCGGCGGCCTTGCGGTGCGAGGGGGCGGCGGCGGCGGCGTCGTTGGTGCCGTAGTCGAAGAAGAAGATGTTGATGGCGAGCAGCCAGAAGGACATGGCCCAGATGCTGTCCGACGAGGTGGAGCGCGTCAGGGACTTGAGGATCGGGGAGAGGCCCAGCAGGGTCGAGTAGATGAGCACGGCGGACTTGATGGTCGCCAGCCGCAGGTTCCAGCGGCTGCTGCTGCGGAGCGGGGAGGAGGGCCGGTGCCTGAGGGCGGCACCGGCGCTGTCGGGGCTGGTGGTGCTGCTGGCGGGGTTGTGGTGGTGGGTGTGGTGGTGGCGGCCGCTGGCGGAGGTCTGGGAGGTGGCGGAGTTGAGGGAGGTTACCGAGGTGGAGTGTGCGTGCCGCGGGAGGAGGAGGGTGCTGCTGTTTGCGCTCGTGCTCGACAGGGAGACGGAATGCCGCTGGGAGGGAGGCGGCTGGAGGGTGTCTTGGCTGTGCGGAGGTGGGGGTGGTATCATGGGTAGTAGGTTGGACGTAGAGCTTGCCGCCGAAGGTAGGTTGGAGGCGCTCGATATGCTGGTCGTGCTCGCATTTGGGTGGTTGGTTGTTGTGCTCGTAGTCAGGTTGCTGTTGTTCGTGCCGCCGCTGCCGCTGCCGCCGCCTAGACCGGAATCTTGTCGACGTGGATGGCCGAATTCACGCCTCTCCCGGTGGTCCCTCATGCTTCGGCTCCTGGCGAGCCCGTCCTCCCAGCTGTCGTCGCTCTCTTCTCCCACCCACCAGTCCCACAGCAGCCAGCCGATGACGGTCGAGAAACTGCCCCAGCCCACGACGGTATTGGGGCTCACGCGCTCCAAGAAGATGCCGGCGAAGCAGACCACGAAACATATGACGGAGCAGACATGCTGTACGATGACAGTCGAGTCGGCCACGAGAGGCCAGAAGTCGTAGGGTTGTACGCGGGGGTTGCGCTGTAAGTTCTCGAGAAAGGTAGCTTGGTCGGTGTAGTTGTCGGGATCTAGGCAAATCTGTTAGCGATTCTACAGGTTCGCAACCCAAAGTAGAGAGATGAATCACGTACAAGACTGCTTCACCCAGAGTAGCTTCTGGAAACGCTTGCGTCGCCGGCTGCGGCTCCGGCTCCCGCCATCCTTCCGGCGGATGCGCCTCGGATGGAGCTCGTTGCCGGACCCGCTGCCGTAATCAATTGCCGACGACCTCTGCGGGGGCGGAGTAAAGGCATCCTCGGGTGCCAAGTGCGACGGGTCTGGGCGATGAGGGCTGTGGCGGGACGAGAGGCTCGTTGGTACCGTCGACGACCGCACCAGAGGAGGCAGAGACTCAAGGTCGGATCGGGTCGCCGACTGCTGAAGCGCCGACGCGGGCGCCATTTGTTATGACGAATGCTTCCTCCATGTGCTTGCAATCTGCGCCGCCATTGAGAAAGTGTTCAGATCGTAGAAATAAAAAAGAAGGTGACGTGGTTGCGAAGTTCTCGAAAGGCTAAACCAAGCCCTCCTGTTGGCGATGCCCCACAACGGCATAACCAACCACTTTCATTAGCCAAGCACAAACACTAAACGACCCTGCCGTACCATATCGAGCACTTTTGCAGTCATATTCCCAGCGAAGTAGCTACTACCAGACAAGTCACGAACTTCTTCGGAAACGAAGGTCCCCCTTAGGGAGGGCTCTCCTTCGCTTTTGTTCTGGCATTATTTTGCATGTATCAGTCACCATCCCAGACAGGTACGTCTAGACTTCTAGACTAGACTCTAAAGCCTTCACGGTCGAACAGGGCGTTGTGCAAGGACTGTGTCTGGTTCTATGTGTGAAACTCACCGCTTGGTCGACCGGGATGATTTCAATATGACATCGTAGGGCGCTTCTGTTCAAACCCAGGAGCATGGCCGTCAGTTTTGCGGTTGGTGCTTTGGCATGTGGCTCATCGCCGGATGTTACACAAAGTCCAGTTGCGAACCGAAGTATCTCAAACAACTTCACCCCAGTCAGTCGCCGGCAAGGCAGCTCGACCAGGACGGAATAGATTTGCTTCTCCAGAGGGACTCTCCTTGTATCCCGGGTTCTTGTTTGCTTCACTCCGCTTGCCAGACATGGAACTCTATGGATAACGTGTCCTCCAGGACGCGCAGTGTTGCGCACTCTGAGCGATCGCCGCCATGCCACTCTTTTTTGCTCTATTGTTCTACCTCAGCCGTTCTCCTGCTCCAGTCCTCTTGAATGCATCCAAACGTACGTGTAAGCTATCCTTGCCGTTTTTGGTTGCTGGTATCTTTCTTGCCTAAGGTATCATTGGTCTCGGTGTGAGTCACGCCTGCGCTCGCGCCGAAAGAGCCATGGCATATCAACAACTTCAACTTGTTGTTTTCCCAGCGAAGTAGCTACGATTAAACAAATCATTGATTGTCAAATGAGGCTCTGCGGAGTCTCCTTCGCTTTACAGTCTTCTTTTTTGCATGCGGTCAACTCCTTCTCTTGACTCCTTCATCGACGGAGTGCATCCGCCGCGGCGACTCGCATGGCTGCCGAGAGGGTGTCTTGGGCCGGAGGCTTCCCATGACCCCTTTTTGACCCCCTGCTCGAGTGGGAAAAGTTCTAAGACTGTTTATCGAGGTTCGGAGTTCGAAACCCCTAGCATGGTATGCCCGACCTTTCTTTAAGGGCTGTCACTGGCTGGGTGGTGTCGCCTCCGTCTAGACTCCATCCAAGCTGCTTTTTCGATGCTGCCTTGTCTTGAACGCCTCACGCCCAACACCGAGGCGGTGACATATGAAGTACTTTGTGGTTTGTATCCTTAGCGACGTGGCGAGGACTTGGGATGATCTGCTAAGACTCAACGTGTCCACCGGGACTGGAAACGTCACGGTCCTCCGGAGAAACCTTCGCTATGACACATGCCTTTTGATAGTTGCATCCGCCGGGCCTTGCTCTTCGCTTTACACCGGGGCTAACAAGGCACGGCCTGGTTGTGACTTCCCGTTCCCTATTTCCTCCTGCCGGCTTGGAAAGCCTCTTGTCCTGTTCACCACGTTCCTGTGTTCTGACTCCCGGCTGGATCATACTTGCATTGGCTCAAATCACTTTCGGCCGCGTCGAACATTGGACACGTCAAGGACCTTAAGGGAACTGCAAGAGAAAACGTGTTGAATCTCTAGTATTGCTAACAACGGGAGCTTACCTCTATCGAAACCCTGGATGACCTACCTGCCTCTGACCCTAGCCCACGACCCTATCACCGAAACTCACCTCTACCAGGATGCCAAAAAAGAGAAACAAGCAAACGCCCACAACTCACCTGCTGGCACCTAACCTTCTGGCCCCAACAGTCATCCCGAACACTCCCCCAACCCCGGCAGCTTCACACCCACACCCCGGGCTCAACAACCGTCGGACACTCACACCGCGTCCTTCCCGTCTCGAGACAAAAGCAGACAGCCGTGACAGCAAGCTCCTCAAACGACCTCCTCCGCCCGCTCGGAAACGGCGGCGCGCTCCTCGGGACCCCCTCAATGCCGCACGTCGCCTCCTCCAGGGCCTCCATCTTCGGCGTTGCCGGCACGATCAGCCCCACCGCACTCCTCCTCCTCCTCCTATTGACCCTCTCAAATTCGTCCACGGGCGCCGCCGACCCGGGGGCAGCAGCGGACAGCACGGCGCTCCCGTCCCGTATGGCGGCGCGGTACATGGTCTGGATCTCGCCCGAGGGCGTCTTGGTCAAGGAGGGCGAGCCCGTCCGGGCCGGTGCGCGGGGCTGCAGGTGGGCGAAGGCGGTGCGGATTAGCGGGGAGGGGAGGAAGGAGTGCGCTGCCACGGCAGCGATGCGGCCGGCTGTCAGGGGCGGGGAGGCTACGCGGGTGGACTGGAATGGGTTCGACGGGTTGTGGCGGTTGTAGAAGACAAGGTTGGAATCGATGACGGGAGGTGAAAGGGGTGGGGAAGGTTGGTAGGAGCTTTAGGGGAGGACGTGTTGGGACTCTGCTGCGTATGGGGGACGGAACTGGTGCGTGAAGAGGGTGTCGATGTCTGCCAGGTTTTGCGCGAGGTCCGACGGAAGGTCGTCGTTTGATGCGTTGAGTACCGGCTCCTCGGAAGGGAGATTGGGTAGGGATGTGTCGAAGTCGATCTCAGCACCGCCCTCTGCTGTGAACACGGGCAAGGTACCGCCAGGGTTCCCCGGGGCTGGCACATATGTAGCCGGAAGGACCTCGCTGTCTGGACGATCAAAGCGCCTATACCCTTCCGAACCTCGTGGGCTGGTGAACAAGCGACCGGGATCATAATTCGTGACTCGGGACAGGATGTCAGGGAGTATCTCGCTGTCCGGCCTGGCGCTATCTTGTGACCGACCATGGCAAACAGGGGACTGCTGGAACGGTATTTCGGTGGATGGGTGCTCCATCGACATGTGATTCAGACCGTGGTTAAAGTCATCAGAAAGCGGCGAGACCAGAGGTGACGAAGCTTGGCTGTCGACATCGTCGATATCCCCAGAAGGGGATTTCGAAGGAATCATAAGGGTGGTTCCGGCAAGAACCTTACCTTCCCTGGAATTCACGCCGTCGTCTCTTGGACAACTATGGATCTGGTCGAGCGAATCCGAATCAGAGGGTTGCGAATCCGCAAGCTGGTAAGGCTTCGAAGGACCGGCGTCACCCAGATACCTGCTACCGAGAAAATGCTTTATACTGGCTTGACGTGCTGCTCCGTATTCCTGGTCCATGCTGTCAGCTGATTCGGGGGACTGGTACTCACCTGGTGGCGGAGAGTCGATGGCCTTGCCCTTTCCCTTCGGTGACCGAAGGCGAAACCTGGAGTTGCCCTCTTCCATACCAGCCTTCTCATATACCATAGGTGGGTTGGCAACGTAAGCGACTGGACTTGCAGGCCCGCAGGAGTGTTCAGGGAACTTGCGCGGAAAGAGAACACGAGCCGCTGCCGCATCTACCGACTGAGTGGTCCCCTTTGTGCTGTCATACGCCTTGATGTCCGTTCGATAGATTGTAGCAGAATTTGAATGGTCGGCGCGGCGCGCTGTGTGAAGCGTGAGTGAGCGAATGTCCTCCATATACTCGGCGAGGTTAAGTGGCTCCCCTGAGTTGACATATGCCTGGCTGCGGAAGAACTCGCTAGTCCGATCCCATATGTGAAGAGCCTCGGAGAGAGTAACCATCTCCAGCCGCAGGTCTCGAGGATGGATCCGGGTCGCAAGCGTGGGGCAGAAAAGTCTTCCAAGAGGGATGAATCTGGGGTCGACAGGTCGCCGCATGGCATGGCTGTTCTTGTATGCCCAGTAGTTCAACACTGTGGTCTCCGTCAGCTCGCCGTGAACCATGAAAGAGGCTCTGCAGGACGGGCAGAGGTCGTACCTGAGACGATAGTCGACTCTAGTGGCGCAGACAGGCCGGGCCCATGTCGGCCCACATGAAGACCTCATCCAGCGAGGCAAAAGGAACCCGCCGAGCCTGTGTGCGGCCTTCATGATTTGCACCTGCGTGCAGTCCTCCTGACCTAACCCGTTAGTATGTGAGCAGACAGTGTACACTGTCCGGGGCCGGAGACACATCGCGACCGACGCCCAGAGTGTATGATGTTCGAGAAAGAGAAGATTTGAGCGTTTGGTTACCTTCGACATTCGAGGAGGCGTCGCAAAAAGGTTTGAGAAAGGCGAGAGTACCGGGACTCCGTTAATCGACTCGCAAATTGAGACACGAAGGTGAGTGCTCCTTAAGTAAAAGAAGGGAGACCGAATGCAACAAAAGAGTCACCAGCTGAAAACAAAGAACATTGTCCTTGACAGCAGCGTCTTTGTCGTAAGAGCATTCCCACAACTTGCCCGACGAGAGACAGCCTCCAACTATCACAATAGAGCCATCTGGCGGCTCCCACGACTCAGTAGATGAGGCAACAGCAACGATCAGCAAACGCACTTGCCCTGAAGGAACAAGACGGCCATTGTGCCCATTGTCTAACAATGCCTGGAACCAGCAGAAAGACGCCTGCTGTTCATCGACAAGCTCCAATTGCAGCTGCGCAGTCTTCTGGAGTAGTCCTCGGTTTGCAGTTTCGCCCTGGGAAGGTCGAGCGATGAAGTGGTCCAACCATCCCTTCGTAGCTCTGTCGTACGGTACGCGTAGGAACTTCCTTCGGCACGTAGGTCGGAATTCCTCTTGTCCAGCGTCTAGCATAAGAGATGAAGACACGTTTAATCTGTACTGACTACTCCTCCGACCGTCGAGTCGATGAGACGGGAGTCCCTGAATTTCCTAGGACCGCTCTGTCTGATAAGGTTTCCTCTGTAGCGGGCCTGAAAAAGGGGGCTCCTTCCTAATCCCGTGTCTGGCCGCAGCAGTATATGACGAGGGTAAAGATAGGGGCATCAACATGCGGAGAGCATCGCGTCTCAAATATCGTCCGCAGTTCTTCCGGGGGTGGAAACTCTGTGGATACTTGACGGCTCGGATGAAGCACGGGTTTCCACCACAAAGTTCGATCTTTCAAAGCGTCGCAAGGATCTCAGTTCTCTATGTAAGATCGGATTCCCCTAGAATGGGCTTGGGCTATGGTTGCCGTGCCAGGAACCGAGAAAAAGGAGGGAGTCAAGGGACCTTTTGTTGAAGGGTTGGCCAGCCCATGTTCTCCAGTCCGAGGACCGGAACAGGACAACTCGAACAGCAAGTCTTGTTGGTCGCGTTCCAGTGTTAGGTCCCAGTTGTCTTGAGAGTCCGGCGGGTTTAGGTCGGCAATGAGGGCGACGAGCTTGGTGAAGACTTCAAAAAAAAAAAAAAAGGGTCCCCATAGTACGTAAGCGAGAAAACGCCGAGGCATAAGGTAGGCGGATCAAACTCGGACCTGGACCACTTGTTTGCTCAGTCTACCGAAACATAGCCGATCAAGGGAGCCCCAGTACCGGTTTCAATCTCGATAATGCATGGTGAAAGCGATTACACTAAAAGCTCAATCCTGCTAGTCTGACTAGCATGGAAAGTTTTGAAGCTCCTCCTTTTTGCTCTCGAGGTGGGGACGAATGTGACGTCGTGCCTGGAAGAAACTGCTTCTTTGTGGCTTCGAGAAGCGCGAATTTCAGGGGGGCGAGAGCTTTGATAGTGCCGCGGCTACTTTGTTGTTGGTCGATTCGGGGATTGTTCAAAGACAATGATTGCCTCGACGTTCAAAGCTGGGGCCAAGTCCTGGTAGTTGAAACGTGTGGAAGTACGAGCAAGGGGTTGCGAGAGTAAGGCTTCAGCCGCACATGGTGGATCCGCCAGCTGAGGAATTGTTCAGCAACTGTACCTGAAAACACCAAGGACGGGAGACGAGCAGGACACGCAGCATGACGTAGGACCTGCAGGTGACAGAAACAGGTACCTTTGTCGACGAATAATCAGCTGCGTATTCTTAAGCGTTTCTTTAGTATGCAACATGCGAGAATATATCGGGAAAAGTTGAAGGGAGATGGTGTGCAGAATTTTCGGCAAGTTTGTCGTCCATGGTTACAATCAGTGGACATAAATTTCGATCCACCCCCACAATTCCCAGCCACCACCATTCTCACCACCTATCTTAGGAATGCTCTACACACTATAATACTACTACAATCCTACTATATTTAGATGTTCTAGATACTCTAGAAATAGGGCTTTCTAATAATACTATTAATACTTTGTATACCATCCGTTAGAATCGATAACAGCCTTACACCTCCACACCATCGAGTCTACAAGGCTAAGAAAGAGCTCCTCCTTAAAATCCTCCCATACTTCGACTACGGCTCGAACTAGACGATCCATTGCTACTTGGCTCTTAGGCATATCCCCTAGTTCCGGATAGCGCTCGCAAATCTCTTATTTTAGCAGTTTCCAGAGATTTTCGATAGGGTTAAGGTCAAGGGAATATGCTAGCCAGTTAACCAACTCAACGCCGTTTTCTACAGCCCAAGACTAGATCCAATCTTACACTATTCGCGCCGTATAAGTTAAGGCGTTATCTTGGGCGAATATACTACCCGGCTCGCAAATAGTTGGTAGATTTTCTTTAAGGCAGTCGCGTATAACGCGGCCGGTAACGCCGCCGCGTACCGATTCAAGGTCCCCTATCAATAGGACGAGCGACGTACCGTAGCGAGCGTTAAAGGCGGCCCAGAACATTTGCGAATATCTCGTTAGCTTCCTCTTTAGCTATACATTCCAGGGTTTAAGGCGTTCGCACTAGACTCGCGTTAGTATTAAGCAATTCTACTTAGCGCATAGGGGTTATCGACTTACACTACGGTAGAAAACCCATTTTTGCTTCTCTCCATCGCCACGTTGAATTGTACTCTCGTTAGAAAAGATCCAACGCCGCCACTACGAGGGAGGCTTCCGTACATAGAGTCTCGCGAATTCTAGCCTTTTAGCCGCGTATTCTAGCGTTAATTTTGGCCTGCGAAGGGCCTTAGAGTATTAGATACCGTATCGGATAAGTTCTCTCGTTATAGTACGGACAGAACACGCCAGATTAGCCTTCTCGCGTAGTTCTTCCGAAGTAATAAAAGAATCTTAATCAATAAACCAGAAGAGGTACCTTATATCGCGTTCTATAAGGATTCGTAGGCGTCCTAAGCGTTAGAGTAACTTCGCAAACTTTTAAACGCCGTACCGTTTGAGAATACCAGATATAGATCCTACAAAAACACCCTCGCGCCTCGCGATATCGCGGTACGAAATTCCTACCGTTTAGAGGGCTACAATCCTCGCCCTCTTATAAGGAGAATAGTACTTTCTTAGAGCCTCCAGAGGTAGACTAGGAGTACTAGGAGCCATTGAAAAACAGGTGGTAGTTATACTAAAGGAGAACGCGACGCGTCGAGGCGCAAGGTGGATCGAAATTTATGTCCCCCCACTGTACGAACGTATCCCTTCCAGGTTGTGTCCAAGGCCAGTACGTACCGGTTCAGCGGGTAAGGCGTGGTGCGGCTCAGCCCTCAGCCCTAACAGCGAGTGTAACATCGTCACAAGTCGGCGCCCCCATCGGAGGCCGAAATACCGTCCCCGACCCAATGTAAAGCCGGCTAACGCTAGCCCTGGCTGGATCCGCGGACGACAATGTGGTATTATTCCCCTGATTATAGCCGGTCGGCCCCAGAAAGTTCCCAATCGGGCACTTGCGCGAGTTTCTGGAGGGTCATGAGGTTTCAAAATGCCGGGTGAAAACGGATGGTGCCGTGTGCCTTTCACTTGTTTGCAGCCTCGCGGCACCGCATGTGGGCACCCGGCCGTCGGGGCCCGGAAACGGGACTGGCGCCGGCAGAGGACGCGAAGGGTCGTAAAGGTACCTCCGGGAACCTCGACTTGACCCTGCTGCAAGCCCTGAGACCTGAACCCTTGATTCGGTTCCAAGACATTTTGAACCAAGGCGACAGTGCATCATTTTCGCGTCAATTGATGGGGTCCTCGACAACAGACCAACAACAAGCGTCTGATGTATCGCCCACGGCCCAAGACTCGCAGATGGGGATATACAACCATCCATGATCTCATAGATGTCTTTAAGCCCTTGTAACCCAACCTGACTAGTAGCTTGTCTCCATCACAGAGTCGCGACCTCCTGACTGACAGTACGACCGTACGGAGACGTTTCCCGGGAATGGTCAAGGCCTCCGGATGTCGTTCCACCCAATGAAGTGCCAGATCGCGATCTGCGGCATGGTCTGATATTGGTGCATGGTCAACGGTCGAATTGCAACCACAAAGCCATGGAATTCTACCAGTCGCTACCGCTAATTAAGCCATTTGCGATAAGGGTCATGTCATTGCCCCATAGGGTAAAGGTAGCCTCGTTCCCACGGCCGTGGTTGATCTGGTCATGTGAACAAGATGCGATCTCATCGGCGCCGTTTGACAGTCCCATCGGTTCCTGACGATTGGTGGGGGGCAATTCAGCGCCCGAGATGTTCTCCCGATTGAAGTCCCGGTCGGAAGAAACTTCTGCTGTACTGCCCTCTGCTTCTGGCTGTCTCGATCTCTTGACAGAGCCTGCAGCTAGTCAAAGCCCATGTCTGATACCCACACATGCCATTTAATCGATACTATCAACAATGAGCAGATCTGGATTTGTGGAGGGGCAGTGGACCACCAAAACATGTGACAGTACTGAAAGCTTGTTGATGTTCCATTCCATGTTGTTGATGTCTGAAGCCAAGTGGGGTGCCAGCCTCGGTGCAAGATCATGATGTTATCATCAAGTCTGTGTAGACCCAAAACAGCGGTACCCATGCATAAACAGGTCCAGCGGCATTCGCTTCTGCGTCGGCACGCTACCTAGACTACCTTAGCGTAGTAGACTGGCGTGTCGCCGTTTGCAATGTACGTCTGCGTACTCTACCTCGACCACGAGCATGGGATGTTTCTGAGTTTTGAGAAATTATTAGCTTCGCAGTAGCTCGGGATTCCTTAAGTGAGCATCGCACCGCAAGCTTACTAGCGCCCAGGCAGAGCTTGGTTGGGTTTCGTTCACTGTCTCGTCATTCCCACGATGCACGAAGCGCCAAACCCATACCTCGAAGACGACAACAAGCGGGTTGTTGGATGTACCTTGCATGCAGGCTTACTCACCTCACTTCTACCAGGGCCAAGTGCACCCACGAAGTAAATCGGAGTGTATTTACAGGTATACTGCCGTATCATGTCATCCAACACCAGGGATGCCTAATGCCCCCCCTTTGGCAGTGTTGCGCTGAGCGAGCTACGCCCTGCCAAGCTTGCGGAGTGGTACCGGCTCAGCAACCTTGATGGGTTCGGACATCGTCCCTTGATCATCTCAGATCAGATCAATGTCCAGCATTCCTTGAGTGTCGTCTTATGCCATATCTGTCTAAGAGCAAAGACGTGTCGCAGATGGCGTCTTGGAATCTCAGCTGGCAACAAAACACAGTTCCAGGGTCGCAGTCCAGTTGCCGTGGCGGCACCGATAGGTACTTTCGTGGTCAACCTCGACACGTCAACAAGTACCTAGTAAGCGCAACGAAATCACACATGAGACCAGCATGGGAAGGATCTCACGAGGCAAACCACCATACAAGCGACACACCCCCAAACCGGCACAGGCATGTACAAGAGTACGAAGTTACAAGGAGTACATTGCTGGACTTCTCAGGGGTGCCCACTGTTTATGAAGCTCAGCACAAGGCCGAATTGGTCCGCAACTCGGACATAACCAAGTCACCGACAGTTATGCACCATTTGGGAAGCCCGAGAGATTAATTCCACACAGCACCTTCAGCGTCAGGATCCCCGTCTCTTTCCCCATTATTAATCCTTTCTTCGAGTCATTACCACGGCCTCCTCTCGTTCTTTAATACTCTGGTAGCTGCAGCTTCCTGTCATCGCATTTCTCCCGAATCCATTTAATACCCCTTTCGCCTTCCTCCCGTCTTGCACCAGTGAAGCTGTCTTGTTGGTCCCATCCCACTTACACAAGCTTACACACCTTGGTACATACTGCGCACGGTCTCCGCCCTGGGTCTCGGCCACCACTTGCACCACTTATATACATGCCGTCCACCACCACGCCCCTCGTGAGAGCACCGCAGCCACAATATTACAAGGCTATCGCCCAAATACAAACGGAAATGGACAGTTTACCTACGCCGCCAAACGAGGAGCATGTTAAGCCCAGGAAAAGTAACGGAAGCTCAAAGCCGGTCAAGAACGTACACCGAGCATCAAAACGGGCGAGCAATCCGCATGTACATGCGCCCTCGCCCACAGACGACGGCCACTCCCACCACTCATCAATTGTAGATGGGCGTCATAAGAGGGTATGGAAGGCGTGTGAGAGGTGTAGGATGAAGAAGACCAAGGTAATTGTTCCCAATGCCGCGGCCTCCTGCGCCATGGTACTTACACGAAACAGTGCGACGGAGAGTTCCCGTGCAAGAGGTGCAAGGACGACGGGCTTGTGTGCACGGCCGGAACCAGGAAAAAGACAGAATATAAACAATTACCGCGAGGGTAAGCTTGACCGTCTTGCCACTTTCCACTCCTCGCAAGCTCACACGTGCACTGCAGTTACGCCGAGGTCTTGGAAAACACGCAGTTCGCTCTGATCGCCACAGTCCATAAGCTCTACTCTATGGTCCGGAATCAACAAAAATGGGATTTGGGGGAGCCGGAACTGAATGACCGTGGCCAACCTATCATCCACAACATCGCCCAGAAGCTTGGATGCATACGACCGAACAGCGACATAGACCTACCGGTGCATTCGGTCTTCCCCGAAGACGAAGCAGGACTGGCCGAGCTGGCAAGGCAGCTCGAGGAACAACAGCACGAGAGGGAGGCAAACTCAAACATCAAGCACGAGGTGGACGCGAGGACAGACCGCGCCAGCTCCTCGGAGCTCGACCACTCCGACTTTGAGCGCGACTACCGCAAGCCGGCCTTCACGGGGAGTCAACCGGTAACCATGTCGCCGCAGAGCCTCGCGTACAACGAGTTCGAGGTGAATTCGGCCGTGTCCTCAGACACCTTCTCGTCGCAGTCGCCAAGCATACCGGCGTCGTACGATTCGTGGCTGAGCAGGCCTACGTCGATGGACTTCTCCCAAAGATTACTCCCGGCGGACCCCTACCTCGCCATGAACACGATGAACATGGACCTGCTGAACCAGGGTCTCCTCGAGTCAAATTTCGGCACTATCAAGCCGCATGTGCTTTCGTGCGCGAATCCGGAAGTGATGATGGGCATGGGTGACCCAATGATTTATTCGGGCTACGACGCGGATCAGTTGCGACTCTAGGCATTTTGGCCTCATTTTGCGAGATCGACAGACACTCGCTGCTCGGACGATTAGGCACGGAGGCGCGCGCGACCCAAGGCAAGGGTCGCTTGGATTCTTGGCAAGGGGGGTTTTGGAGTTGGTTACAAGCTCAAGATGCACAAGCACCGGGCGGTGTTAATGAGCTGTAAGACTATCTACCTTAGAAATGGCCGAACCTCGCTTAGGAGCGAAGTTCATGATACTTCCAATGTCAAAAACATTCAAAACATTTCTGCTATCCTTCCCATTGACCTCAAGGAGACAGATCTTCGCTTATCTTGCTCAAGACATGCCATTCATAGCCGAGACCAGACTGCATCCAGTCGTGGCAGCATTCCGCGGTCGTCAATCATCAGCTTCTCAGATCAACTCATACCCCACTTCGCATCGATAACACCACGAAAGTAATCCGCTTGCACAAGACCGCAGACGGTATCGCAAAGTTCCATTCTTACCTGTACCCCGTTGTCGCGTAGTATTCCCCTGAACGGATTCGTAATCGGCCTCGGTTTCGCTTCCTTCACTTTGAGCACGGCAATATGGAGCTACGTAATCCGCCAAAACCCGGCCATTCAGCGATCTGGGGACAGCATTTACCGTAACAGGACAACTTTTTCGTCGCATCAGTCAACAAGCGGGACGCGGACGGCCGTCGGCGAGACAAGGCTCGCCGTCCTCCGGGGTTACTCGGAGTCAAAGCCACAGATCAAAACGCGGCCGAAAGTAATAAAAAAGGGGGCTGGCGGGTATTCGGGGTCTTGTAATCGCCCGCTCCGTCTCTTGTCCCCCTTACGAGGCACGATCGATCGCCAGGTTTCCCGCCCAGCCCCCAAGCCCAGCCCAGCATTGTGGCTTTAGCTTGGTACGTAAGTCTACTTCTTGGTGCTGCTGCATTGGTTCGCGGCGCTGAGAAAAGCTGCCAGCGCCAACACGTTGCCATGTAGCACGTTGCCATGTGGTGCCATGCCATGTCAGCCACTCACTCGCTACCTAACGAAGTCCAGCGAGGCGCTTTCCAAGGATCTACCATGTCGGCATCTCGGCGGCCCTCGCGCCCCAAGAAACCTTCAGCCCGTTCCGGGCGGCTGGGTTTTGCGTATGTGTGGTGGTGCACACGGACGGTCGGACGGTCTGGACTGGACTTTGGACTTGTCGCACTACACTAAGAAGGCACAGATCGACGAAGAAATTCCCGGACTTTCTTCTTGGAGAAGATCAGAAGAGAAGATCATCAACGTCGCTATCAGACACCGCAAAAGATGTGATATGGATCAATCGTTTCCTTGGCAGCTTGGCTGGGTTATGATCTGATCATGTGGTCATTGTTTCCGGTGTATCTGCGATCGATCTTCATCGTCCGCGCGCATTCATCTTTGTGAAAGTGGAACTCCCGCTTTTCTCATGAATGCCGGACGAGTGCGGTTCCGCTGTGCAAGCCTTATAGCAGAGGGGCTAATCGTGTCCATCTGGTTTAGTTGCTTTTCTAGTGCTACCACAGTAGACGTTA
Source organism: Coniochaeta hoffmannii (assembly GCA_030052785.1). NCBI lineage: Eukaryota > Fungi > Ascomycota > Sordariomycetes > Coniochaetales > Coniochaetaceae > Coniochaeta > Coniochaeta hoffmannii. The sequence goes on along the minus strand of JANBVN010000108.1, from coordinate 34,339 downwards.
CATATTATTAGAGAATGATGACTGACATTATGCTAATGATTATGGATACCCGTACAGTACACGTAGAAGTTCCCAGATCGGCCGAGTATGCGCTCCGGATACGGAAAAGGAGACATCCGAGGCACGTTTGTGCTGCTGGCATCTTCAGCATACACAAGCGAGATATCCTTGTGCTCACATCAAAATCCATCTCCGGGAGCTCGACAATCCAGATGTGGGTGATGCACAAGCCGGTGTAACCCAGCAACATCGCGAACCGTGAGCCTCGAGGTGCGAGGGGCTCGGGCGTAACTCCGGCGGTTAGCACCGGCCGGCCGAGCAAGATCTGCTTCAGGAATGCTGACTGCATGCGCATCTGACGGGGACCAGAAAAGCGTTGGACAGTGGAAGCGCTCCGGTCAGGTGCCCAGTGGCCGCAGACGGAACTCCGCCGTTGCGCCGGTCAAGCTGGCCGGGAGCTACGTATTTGCACGTATTCCGCCCTACACTAGAAAGAGCACCCGCGCGGCTTTGTTGAACCCCTGGATGATTTGTGTGTAACCACAGCCAACCCAGAAGTTCCGCCGCAACACCAGATTGTCATGTGGGGGCATCCTCGGTTCAACTCCCTTTTTATTCTGATTTGTCTCTGGAGTTTCTCAACAGTGCGATGACTCATGCTGCCATTCGGCACTATTGAGCTGGGTAGGATGATATGATTAGAAAGCCTTCATTTCAGGATTGGCAATCATTCGACCTTCGACAACTGCGAGGCTTGAACTCAAATGCGAGAAGCAGCCCACTTTCCAGCTCTTGTGGAGGGGCAGGTGCGCCTCGTCGATCGCTTATGTCCAGGTTCCCCCGCACCCCCACAACTCTCAGGTTGTCTTAGGGCTGGAATCAGACATCAGACATCGCATTCTCAAACTCAAAAAAAAAGTTTCGCATGTTGGAACAAACCGCGAGATCGGGGTGGAGTCTATGTCTAAATTTTGAGCCTCAGCTCATCCAGGACACGCAAGTCCCGTCTGCGGCATTCGCCGGGCAAGGCTATCTATGTCTAGTAGATTTGCAAACGACATTCGACTTCCAGTCCGATATTGGTGATATTGCCCTTCTCGCTTTCCCAATGCGGGGAAGCGACGGAACCTCTTTCGGGAAACGCTATACGACGGATACGATTGGGCTCGGTTTTTGCATTTGCACCCTGTATGTTGGTTCAATAATACGCGTATCACACTGCCGGTCCCGTGCCGCACAAGCACAAGCAACAAACAGAGTTGCATTCACTGTACTTCCTCCGCCCCCATAACACGCGCGTCCATGCCGCCAACAAACACCACCTCATTTTCCCTTCCTCAGTCTCAATTGGGCTCAATACAGGCTTCCAGGACGGTATGCTGTGGCCGAGTGGCTTGTCGCGGCATTGGCAATTGGGCGACTCGCATTCGTTTGCCGACAAGCATCGGGGACGGGAGGATATCGGTCGTCAGCAGCTTCGACCACATTTCTTGAGCCTCTCCAGAATGCGTCATGCCCATAAATGCACCGAGCTTACCAAGTCCGACACTGCACTACTATACTAGATCTGGACGGACCCCTTGGCGATCCCAATGGTTTCTATCTATGTCTAATCGCTCAGACCACCTGTGCAGCCAAGGACTGGGGGCGCGGCGTTCGCGGTACACCCGAGAGCCGTGGTGCCGAGTCTGCTCGACCTGCTCGATTACCACAAACTGCGCCGGCCAAGCTCGCTCGGGTTACACATCAGCGGTCTGGGCAGCCAATACCCAAACCTTATGTGTCCTGTGCGTGTGTACTTGAAGGAACCTCGATGGACTTTGGTCCCCTAAACCTGTCTCCCTAGTCTAGCCAGTGGCTTGACCCAGCCGCACATGGCACACACCACACACCACGCCGCACACCCTTGCAGTTTGTTGAGCTACTTGCTTCAAACGCCGTTACGGCCCCGGTCCCCGGGCAGCATTCTTTGACTGTGCGCAATCTCGTGATTGCCCTCTTTCGTACATACCTACGTCTCGACGCGTATCTGACGGCTCTGACCAAGCTTACAGCTGACAGCCACGGTATGACTTCTTCGGGCAGCTTCCGAGTTGGGTCGGGTTGGGTTAAGGTTCTGATTCTAGTGCTGATGGGAGCACCTCATCTGCGCTCCCAGATGATGTTTGACTTTTTGCTCCCCTGCCGTCTTCTAAAACTCCTGCCTCATCAACTCGTTCCTGTCCCGGACCACTTCATAATGCGGTCTTCTGCACCCCCTGGTCATGTCGATGCTGAGGTGAGTAACAGCGTCCGGCATCAATCTACTCATAGCTCGACGATGGAGTCAGCATCATCCCCTGCACAACCCACCGGCACAGCGCCTCGGCAGTGTGCTGAGAATTGAGGCGGCGTGCCTCTGCCACCGCCAGCCTGCCGGCTTTGGTGTCGCAGAACGGCATATCTTCTCCGTCAACGGGGTCGGACTGCCGGCCGTCGGCGGGAAGCAATTCCTTCCAATCCTCCGCATTGCTGCATACATGCCCTACTTGAACACACACACCGTAGCCCCAGTCCCCAACCTCACACCCTCTGGCCACCTGCCAAATGGCGGTACCGGTAGCACAACTTCATGGGCTTAGCTCACCCCGTCACCGCCTTTTCATTCCATGCAGATTAATAACGCCTTGCATGCTGCGGCTGCCCGGGCGGCCACGGCGCGCCCTTTTCCGCCGCCGGTCTCCGTTCTCAGCTGCTCGTTCACGGCCTGATTTGCGCCGTGGTACCCGATATGTCAATGTTCTCCCGGGTCCTGCTCGCGGATGATGGTATATCGGGTGAGCTCTTCTACGGAAGGCAATTTTACCACCATTCCGCGCTGCGGTATGACGGGGTCGGGTCCTAGGAGAGGTTCGAGACTTCTGTCGCTGACCAAGGCACCTTGAACCCTGATATCAGGATAGCGAGGGATGCGAGGGATGCGAGGGATGCGAGGGATGCGAGGGATGCGAGGGATGCGAGGGATGCGAGGGATGCGAGGGATGCGAGGG
>JANBVN010000108.1:0-31214 GCA_030052785.1 Coniochaeta hoffmannii | reverse complement strand
AGGGATGCAGTCGTCCCCGGTTTCAGTCTATGTCGCTTGAGACTTCTCTTGTCCTCCACGTGGTAAAGTTAGGAACTAGACAATGGGTACTGAAAAGCATTACACCGAGCTTAGACACTCAGTCAGGTGATGAACCACAGTTCCACGGGACCGTTTGGAGGCTTGACCCAACATGCGTACTCTCTTGGTCGGTAACCGGATCAAACTGAGTGGCGTACACTTCCCCGGTCGTCCGTCAGCCGCTGCGCTAGGGCAACAGCTGAATGTTAATCGCGGCTTGGCAGCATCTGAGCCGATGCGCTGAGGTAAACTTCATGATGTACACTGTGTTGCGCACGAGGTTCGACAGGGATGGGGTCTACAAAAGGGTCTTGCGTACGATACCGTCATAAGACAATTGGCGATGGGTCTGACTAGCTGCCAATATTCGCGAGGCACGTTGACCGTTGACGTGATGGCGGACTAGCCCTTCGAAGGCGTACAGGGCAGATGATGCCGTAATATGCCCGTCTGTCACGCGGTCGCGAGGCTGTCATTCGACATGTCTCAGAGTCATCGGATAGCATCTCTTGTCCTAGACTAGCGAGCTCAAGCAGAGAGTCTGAGGATGGGGCTATGAGCAGGGAACCACAATCGTCGAAGGCCGTGGCAGGGATCAAGCATGCTCTACACTGAGGATGTTGTTGCTGGCATGTCACGCAACACCATGGCACGAACAGAGAATTAGCTGGCAGATCATTGCTCTCGTTCTATGTGGTTTCGGCTGTCGCGATCTGTGAGAATATTTGCCGCGTTCGTCTCTCCCCGTTGCTCTTCGCCATCTCTCCCAGCCGAGACTGGGGACGTACCGCGTGAAGTTTTCGGCAAGTGGGAATGCGTTCCGAGGCAGTAATTACGGTCGTGAAAACAACGACAGTGATACGAGCGTCAAGGCTGTTCTCCACCCAAGTAAACCATAGACCAAATCTGGACCTCCAAGTCCGTGGAGATATGATAATGTCACCTACGCGCCAGTTTATGGCAGTATTGATCATCTTCGTAGCAGGAGCATGCCATATTGGACAATTTCGCCCGCCCAAACAACATCATCCGCACCCACAGGTGTACCCTCGCCACGTCGGACGGGCTCCGTTTCCGTCCGGCCTCGCTCCTCGTTATTCTGGCCCCTTTTCGCCAGTATTCTGAGTATTCCCAGGTTCATTCCCATCCCGCTCCAGCTTCAAAGCTCAATTACCCCTTACCTCGCCTTGATGCCTCGATTGCTCTTCTACCGCCATTGACGTCTGTCAGACCCAGCAGCAGGAGCGGCAACGTGCCTTCGTAACTCCCTCGGAGTGCTCGTTCTCCAACGTAGCAGCTATTGCCCACTGGCTGGCTCGCAGCCTTCCCCTATCGCAGCCGCCGCGCGGCTACACAGCGTGATAATAAAACTCCATTGTCATTTGAGCGCCAACGTATCAATCCAGGGCGGCCATGTCTTCGAGCTGGCGAGGGCGTCCAACCGCTTCGGCAAAGTCTTCGTAGTCACATACCCAGATGTGGCGAGGATGTGTTAGATGCGGTTGGTAAAGGGTCAGACAAGCTTGGTCTTGGGAGGGAGTTGGCGCGAGGCGGATGTCTCCAATGGGCACCTTACCTTGGCTAGCTCAGTAGAGGAGATTCGAGCTTCATGGATACGAATCGAGTTTGGGCTTTAATGGATAGATCTTGAGGTGTGACGTCTTGATCACTTGGCCTGACGCCTTTCCTAGGCGAGGGAGGAGTGCTCGCCAACAGCTGTTGAAAGATATCGCGATGTGTCCAGAAGAGAACCTGACCTGTCTCGGAAGCAGTCTCGATAGCACCACGACGAAGCTGGGTGTTGCGGCACTGGGCCCGTATCTGTTGGAAGGAGCAACCTAGACCTAGTAGACGAAGACGAGACGCAATTGCCCTCTGACGGTGAGTTGACGGAGAGGTGCGATCGAATAGCAGTGGAGGGAGGAAGGTCCGCGGCCTGCTTCACTCCTGTAGAAGTCAGGTAACGAACCGAAGCCTTTCCACACCGCAACAAGCGAGCATTTCTTGCCACCTTTCCCTCTTCATTTTGAGGGTTTCAGCGATGAGAACTGCGATCTTCCTCAACTTTGAACTTCCTGGGAACTGAACGTCGTCGTGCTGCACCCCGCGACAGGGTTCAGCCGTCACTTCATTTCCTTTCTCATACAGCCCTCTGTGCGTTCGCGGACCACCCTTCATTGACCTCTACGACGCGTTTTCCACTTCTCCGTGAGCCGTTTCGGTGCCAGCTTCGTCTACAATGTCGGCAGACCGCCCTACTCGAGCGTCTCTCAACAGCCTGGAAATCGTCCTCCAGGTGACTCAGCCGGTTTCCCTTTAACGCAAGCACAAAAGAAGCAACAGCTAACAGAGACACACTCCATAGCGAGACGGCAGGCTGGGGAATGACAGGGCCCAGAGAGATGACACGTCGCGCCTAGACTTCTCCACGCCTCCGAGGCGCTTGACAGCCAGACGTGGAGGCCGAATGCCATCTTTCGGCCGCGGCACTCGGCCACAGTCAACACCTCGCAGGCAGCTGAGCGGCCACAGAGATGCGGCGTCAACCGTTCCGGAGCCCTGCGAGAAGCAGACGAAAACGCCTCTGGCCAGGATCGACCCTACCAGGGCTCGTTCTTTCGGAGCCGGTAGACCGAGCAGCACCTCTGGGAGGATCAAGGACGAATCGGCGAGCGCACCCGCAAGACCATTTCTGAAAGATCTCGACATAAGTCGTGCAATTCCGAGTCATCACGAGGCGTCCCACCGTCTACGGTTGCTGGGCACTGCAGTATTGCCGACGGCTTCGGCTCTGGCTAGGCCTATAGCTAGAGAAACGCCAGCTTCAAGGACTCCAACGACAGGTGAGCTGTACAGCATGGGAGACAGTACACAGCACCGAACTGGACAAACACTAGCCTTCAAACACCTCGTTCGAAATGAGACTTTGACAAAGTCTCTTCCAGGTCCCGAGACAACCTTACCGAAGCTACGCGACTCCATTGCCCGAGCCACTGACGAGGATGGAGGCGGTTACGTACGTTCCCGGCCTTGCTTGCCGCCGATGCCTCTGGCGCATGGGCTCGCCACAATGGACGAAGCCGTTTGATGGTTGCCGTAACCAGGTACGCCGTGGGAAGAATCTTGCATGCCAAGTCCGTAAGGCCAAAAACGGAGGTTGTTCCCAGCGTGAGTGCCGTGCTTAAACCAACTTTTTGTGACGCTCTCCACAAGGCGGACTATGAATGCTAACTCGCTCGTCTGCACGCAGCACCAGCCGCGGTAGAGGGGTGTGCCTGGGCTTTGCAGAGGGCTTGGGAAAGTCAAGACCCGACCCGTGGGCAGGCTATCGCCACAGCTTGGAGAGAGTATTCTCTGAAACTCGAGGCACACGAGAAAAAGGAAGCCATGGAGCGCAGGACAGCCGAGGCCACCGCCAACGCCACTCCCGCCGCGTCATTGGCCCCGGCCAAGGAGCCGGTCAACGTCTTCCCACGGGCTTCCACAACTCCCACTCGGTCTGCTACCCCGGCCAGACGACCTGTGAAGGGTGCGCAACAGTGGACTCCGGCTCCTACTCCATCCTTGCCTCCAGCCAGACAACCCGTCAGAGCTGCTGTCCAACAGCCCATCTCGGCACCTGCGCAGGAGCCGACCGCTGCTTTGAACAGCACACCAATGACTGCCGGTGGCACTGCCGCGATGCTGGCGGCCGCCTTCGCCGAAGGCATACAGTCCGCTATGAGCTACAGCGGCCGGCGGCCAGTGAGCGCTTTGGTAGCAATGGCCGGTCAGTTGCTCAAGCGGTACGAGCAGGACAACGCGCCAAACAGCGACAGGACAGCCAACAAGAGGAAGAGGAATGATGACCACGATGAAGATGACAGCACTCCAGACTCAACTGCCGTGTGGAGGTCGAAGGATTGAGTTCGGGAAGTCATGTTAGACAGCATCAACATAGGCTGGAAGTAACGACCAATGGTGCAGGAGCGAGTTCGCGTAGATGGAGACGGAGACTGGGAGTTGCTGACTTTATTTGTGGGCGGTACCATCCTCGGTCTGCTAGGCCGCAAGGCAGTCGGATGCGAGATGTTTGTGTATCATACCCACTTCCACGCCGGGTCGGAGTGTCCATTGTATTAGTTCTTCTCTCCGTAACGGAGCAGTTTTCGGAGGGATAGTTGTACGATTTGGCTCACTAGCCGAGGCGGGTTGTTCTCGGCTTTGTCAATCTGTGGTTGGAAGTTACGAGGGAGACAATACCACATCTGTAGCTTCCATCAGCCTCGACAGCTTATCAGCAACGCGGAAGAGAAGCGTTTGGGTTACTATCCTCGTTGTATTCCTTCAGTTAAGGACCTCAGTACTTGGCGAGAGTACGTCATTGGTCCCATCCCAAATGCATCGTGAAAAGGGGCACATGGCAAAGTATGTAAGGTGTCTGGTCAGATCTGCGCCAAGCCTGAAACGCGACAGGCAGGTACCCCACAGTATCCCGTCCAGTTAGGCTGGTTTCAGGCCCGGGACTTGTAACGTCAACTGTGCCAAGAGCAGCCTGTCCTTGCCGCGATTTGCACGACCAGGAAACCTCAAAGCTTGTTCATCCCATCACCACGCTCAGGTTTCTTGGCTGTTCGCGGCTGAATGACGCTGGGTGCTTGCAGTCTCTCCAGAAGGCGAATTGCGACTGTGCATTTGGCCAGGCCCCGAGTTTCAATGCCCAGCTCCGACTGACGATCACGCCAAGCATTCTCGACTTCTGAGCTCCGATCCTCCAAGGATCAGACATGGGCAGGCAATGCCGATGCTGGCACTCGTTGCTTTCTCTGTTGTACTGCAGCAGTGAGCTTCTCCTGTCAGCTTCGAGGAAGTCCAACCCGCGATTTGTGGGACCTGTTGTTTGTGAAGGATGGATGCCGGGCTCGCAGAAAGTCCATCGTGGACCAAACGGCCTGCCCTGATCATCACCTCCCGGGACCAGTGTCTGTCTCTTCTTTACCCATCTCTTCTGTCCGTCTTCATCCTACAAGCTCAGGTCCGGGGTTCTTTGGGCTTCGAGTATGCTTAAGATCAAGTGAACTCCAGAGTGCTCTCAGGTTACTTTCTCGACATTCGCCCAGTCTCCGTGTTCCACGTCGGAGCTTTATAGACGTAGCTTGCTAAAATCTCCACGTCTCCTCCCGTTCGACGCATGAGTTGAGCAAGTTTCTTATCTCTTACCACTATTCACTCCTAAAACTAGCTCATTCGAGCTCACCTTGGCGGAACCACAGACACAGCTCTAGTGCTAGGAGGTGGCCTCACACGGTCACACCGCTTACCATCGATGGCGCCACCACCGCTGTCCTCCACATCAGCGCCAAGACGTTTCTCATGCTCCCTCAGCGGTGCCATATCAACAGCCGCTTCGCCCTTACAGGCGTCGTTCAACCTCACGTGTCGGTCGCCGAGTCGGCCGTCACACGAGGCCGAGTCGAGGAGAAGTACAGCCACAGCCAAGTCGCCATATCTGGAACCTCCCAGTTTCTTCCCACCCAATGTTAGGACACGAGACTCAACAGTGCTATGGGAAGACCGTAATGGCCACCATGACGACGATGGGACGAGAACGGTCTCGGACGAGTCGCCTACGGATCAGACATGGTTCCTTCCGCCATCATCGCCCAGGAGCCCCTATCCAGCTTCACATCGGGAGGAGGGCAAACTCGGTGTCCTGTCAGCCATCAACATCATCGTTGGCAAGACAGTCGGGGTTGGGGCGTATACAGTGCCCTCTGCCATATTCGCAGGAGTCGGCTCCGTCGGGATGACCTTGTCGTTATGGGTCATTGGCAGCTTGATATCCTTTTGCGGGCTTGCTGTGTACTTGGTATGCTCGCTCCCAACATCGCCAAGGGGCGGCCCGCAGACTAACGTACCCTCAGGACCTCGGCACTGCCATACCACGCAGCGGAGGCGAGCGCGTCTACTTGGAGCGCATCTTCAGACGTCCGTACATGCTCGCGACCTGCATGTTCATGGCCTACGTGGTGTTGCTAGGCTTCTCAACGCCCAATGCCATCGTCCTAGGCGAGTACGCCCTGTACGCCGTCGACATTGCCCCCAATAGATGGAACGTCAGAACCATCGCAGTAGCAACAGTATCCGGGCTGTGCTACATCCACGCCAAACACCCAAAACTGGGCCTCCGCCTAATCAACGTGCTGGGCGTAGCCAAGATGCTCATCCTCGTCATCCTCGTCCTCTCCGGCGTAGCAGGAGGCTTAATGGGCGTCGGAGTAGACAGAGACCTCCTCATGGGCCGCAGACTGGACGTCCCCCTCTCAGACGTCGCCCCCCGGAGCACCGCCCGACGCAACTTCACCGACGTATGGGCCGGCTCGTCGACCCAGCCGTACGACTACGCGACCGCGCTGCTCAAGGTCATCTACTGCTTCCGCGGCTACAGCACGGCGAACCAGGTCCTCTCGGACGTCAGGGACCCCGTCCGCACCCTCAAAATCGCCGCCCCCGTCGCCCTGACGCTCGTCTCGGTCGCCTACCTGGCCATCAACGTCGCCTTCTTCCTCGTCGTCGACAAGGACGACTTCCGCTCTGCCGGCGTCGTCGTGGCGGGCATCTTCTTCCGCAACGTCTTCGGCGCCGGTGCCGGGTCGCACGTCCTGCCGCTGTTCATAATCGTGTCGGCGGCGGGAAACATCGCGGCCACGAGTTTCGCGCAGGCGCGCGTCAACGAGGAGCTGGCTAAGGATGGACTCCTGCCGTTCGCCCGGTTCTGGACGACGACAGCCGCCGACCCTCCAGCTGCGAGCCAGTACAACAACAAGCCAAAAACCCCGCTCCCGCGATCCTCCCCCATCCGGCCCCCCTCGAGAGGCCTCCTCCTCCACTGGCTCGTCTCGACCCTCGTCATCGTTCTTCCCCCTCCGGGCCGCATCTACAACTTCCTCGTCGACATAGGCGGCTACCCCGTCAGCGTCGTCAGCGTCGCCGTGTCGGCCGGCCTCCTCTACCTGCGCGCCACTCCCGCGGAGAGGTACACCTCCCCGTTTCGCGCCTCGGGGGTCGCCGTGTCCGTGTTCGCGGCGGGGAACTGCCTGCTGCTGGTGCTGCCGTGGATCCCGCCGAGGAGGAACAGCAGCGGCAGCGGCGGCGGGCGGTTGGGAGGCGCGGGCCAGGAGGACTCGGAGGGGTTCGCGTGGTATGCTTATCCGGCTACGGCGCTGGGGATGCTGGGGGTCGGGGCCGGGTGGTGGGTTTGGTGGCGGGTTTGGGGGGTGGGGAGGAGTGAGAAGAGAAGTGTGGGGTGGAATGGAGGGTGTGGGACTGGTGAAGGGGTGCTACTAGGGCGGGTTGAGGATGATGATGAGGAGGAGATAGGGGAGGGGAGTGTACTTGACGGGGAAGATAGTTGGTTGACATTGAAGGTAGGCAGGTGACCAACCATGTAGCTAGCGGGTATATGTGTGAGGCAGTTTAGGCATATCAGCGTGAGAACTTGAGTGCCTACCTACTCCTACCTACTCTTGCTATCAGATTCTCCGAAGGTGGGCGTATTTGTATAGTCATTATGTTAAACTACGAATCGGGTCGTTAGCTAAGCTGTCCCGTCATTATGTGCTCCTCGACTGTGGGTCTGCTTAACGGTGAACCGGCGTCGACATGAATAATACTGATACGCTATAACCGGCACTCGTCCAACTCATTACTCATCTGATTGACGTGGCGGTCGTTCTTTCCTCGTCAATTTGCCAGGAGAATAGATCCCGTGACTCCTCTTTGAAAGGGGGAAAAATGTACGAAAAATGAACCCTCGATCGTAATCGGGGACGCAGGGTCTGGCCGGGGATTGAACCCGGGACCTCTCGCAAGCTAAGCTATAGGGTGGACCCTAAGCGAGAATCATACCACTAGACCACCAGACCGGTTTTAACGCTGGATCGCCGAAGGGCAACCAGTGATTGGTTGCTGTGATACGGTGGCATCGATATTTATAAGCTGGATCAGTTATGACAAATTGTATTCTTATGTTCCAGGATATGCTTTGCGCCTTTGCTGGTTACCGGCAAACAGATCATGAATCCAAGGAAGTAGGAGCACACCGTTCGAATTGGCAGGTGCCATTCAGTCATCTCAGGCAGGGTTGCTGAACACGAAAGCAGCAGGCACGTTTGCCAACCGGCTCCTTCCACTTCATAGGAGGTCTTATCACAATCCGGTTTGGTCTCCATTACACAGCATGAATGGCAACGGGTGTCTGGTTTGCGATCAAACCATGTGATGGGCGATAATTCACTCTGACCCCCTTCGAGGTGCACGTCCGGATGGGGAAAGCCTATGCACCAACATTGAGTTGAACCTCGGGTTCGGCGTCTACATGGATTATACCAACATCTCGACCTCCTCCCGCGTAAGACCAAACAGGTATAGCAAGTCCAACAACGTCCTGCCATTCAACCGCGCATCAGCCTCCATCTGCACCACCGGCTTCGCGTTCCACGCCACCCCCAACCCAGCCTTATCCATCATTAGCAGGTCATTCGCGCCGTCGCCCACGGCCACGACCTGGTCGAGGCCGACGCCCTCCTTCGCCGCGATCTCGAGCAGCAGGTCGCGCTTCCGCTCCTTCCCGACAATCAGGCCCCGCACCTCCCCGGTTAGCCGGCCGTCCTCGATAACCACCTCGTTCGCATACGCGTAGTCGATGCCGAGCTCCCCCGCGAGCCAGCTCGTCAGGGGCTGGAACCCGCCCGACAGGACGGCGGTCCTGACGCCCAGCCGCTTGAGCGCGCGTATGAGCTGCCTCACGCCGGGGGTGACGTCCAGGACGGGCCGGAGGGTCTCGAAGATGGTGTCCGGGAGCCCCCTGAGCAGGGCGACGCGCTCGCGGAAGGCGCCCTCGAACTCGAGCTCGCCGAGCATGGCGCGGTGGGTGATGTCGGCCACGCGGGCGGCGAGGTCGGGCGGGTCGGTGATGGTGGCGGCGAGCAGGTCGATGACCTCCTGGGTGATGAGGGTGCTGTCCATGTCGAAGACGACCAGGCGCGGGTAGCGGCGCCAGAGGGTGTCGGGTTGGAGGACGACGTCGACGTTCCACTCGCGCTCGAAGCGGTAGATGAGCTCGTGCCGGCGCAGGTCGGTCAGGGAGAGGTAGTCGGGCGACGGGGCCGGGGAGAGCACCAGCTCGACGACAAGGGGATGCGAGGGGTCGTCCATGCAGCGGTGGGAGGAGGTCGGATCGGCGGAGCCGGCGGGGACGGGGAAGGTGGACATCAGGTGCAGGAAGGAGGTGATGCACAGGGGCGAGATGTAGGAGCCGTATAGGTGGTCGAGCGGTTCCGGATCGGAGGTGGGTGGTTCGAGAGGGAAGTTCTCGAGGCTACTGCTCGGAGCCATGGAGGCGGGCAGGTCGGACGAGGAGTGCTCGGGCGCGGAGGGCTGGATCGACGGAGACTTCTGAGGCGACGGCACGGCATTGGACACTCGCGGCGCATTGGACTTGTAGAAAAGCGTGGCCACAAGGCGGCTCGTCTTCTTCCCGGGTGCCGGGGAGCAGTTGGTGTGGGAGAGCTCGTGGTTCAGCCCGCTCTCGACAATGCGCGGCGGGTTCTCGGGAGAAGGGACGCCGTTGAACTGCGAGAAGGACTTGTACGACTGCTGCGGAGGCGTGATGTTTGTGGCAGTGAGGTCCTCGACCACCGTGTCAATTCCATAGTAGTTTTCTGGCTTGCTGGGAGGGCGGTACTGCTGGTGTTCCCTCAGGTAGGAGCTGCTTCTCCTCTGGCCGGCACCCAGAGAAGGGCGTGCCGGCACAGAACCCTGTTGCTGGTTCAAGCCGGATTCTTGCGCCATGGTGTTTGTCCCGGGTGTGAAAAATATGCGTAGGTCTACAGAGAGCAATGGAGGCCAGGTAGGATCGAGGGGTCTGGTACCACCACGCCTCGGGTCGAAATATCGACTGAATGTCGGAGCAGTTGGTGCGGATAGCGGAGTGAAGTTTAGCCTTCAGCCCCACGATATGCCAGCTTCCAAGGTTTTGGTGTTGGAGGGGCTGTTCCTGGGCTCAGATGCCAACCAATGAGAAGTACATATAGAACGATCGGCAGTCTCCATAGCACCCACTTCCGGCGCATCGGCACCAAGAGCACGGTGCGTCACAGCCACGGCTGTTTCAGCTCTCGTTTCTGAGCACGTGACAGCGAGCTGTCGAGCCACATCCGATAAGATAGTGGGTGGCCCACTCTATCGTGAGCTCGATGATGTGAAATGTCTCCGACTTCATGATAGACATAGACGTCGTAGGGACCTACCTTAGCCATCAACCGTCACTAGACATAGTGTCAGCTCCTGTAGCTTACTGCTACTCTACGGGTGCTATGTCTCTAGGTTGAGCCTTTAGTACCTTGTTTTCGAGTCAGATTCCCACCTTGGATCCTCGCTGACGTACGGTCAAGGTTCGTAACCTTGGACCTTCACGTCATCATGCGCCCACGACTTATCCTGCGCCGGATCCTACCCCGGAACTCACAAAACCTCCCCTTCTTCCGCAGCTTTGCACACAACACCCCCTATCGGTCCAGACCAGCAGCGCGGCCGCAGCTGCCGTTCCTCTCCATACCGAAGGTGACGGGCCAGCAACGAGTGCGGTACCTCACAACAGAGAAGAAGGCATGGATCAAGCATGAGGTGAAGCAGGGCCTCACGTACGGGGTCCTGTTCACCGCCGCGGGAATAGCGTTCATGACCATCTCTTGGGCTATGAAGCAGGAGACGCTGGAGCGCGAATACCCGACACCGCACGAATGGGGCTACCTGACGCGGATATACTTCCGCAACGCCCGTTCACGGCGCGACAAGACCGATGGCCTCCCGAACTGGGTTGAGATCATGGAGCTGGCCGAGTCGGTGGTGAAGAGGCTAGAAGACCCCAGCATCGACGGCAAAGGAGTGCGTGGCGCATCGCACGACTGCCCGCCAGGAACAAAGGACGTCTCAGCCATGCCCGAGTCGTGGCGCAGGGGCTACTTCGAATCCATGATGCTGTACGCGGCCGCAGCCCAGCATCTGCACGGCTGGATGAGAGACAAGACGAGAAACATCATGTTCCCGCCCGAGGTGATCATCGGCCCGTCCAACCCCCGGCCAAAGCCCATCCGGCCGGGGCAGGCCAGCGCCCCGCGCGAAGAGGACTGCGAGCCCGTCTACCCATCCGCAGACGACATCTACGTCCGCATAGTCTCGACACCGGGCTTCACCACCCGCCAAAGGATGGAAGCCGCCCTCGCGCACGCCTCCTGGCTGGAGTTTAACAACCTCCCCGGCCCGGCCAGCATCATGTACGAGCGCGCCGTCGAGCTATCCCTGGAGAACTCCCCCACCCCACCACCACCACTCGACGCCACCACCCACGCCCTAAAAGAAACCACCCCTCTCCCATCGGAAAACCTCCTCACCTCACTCACCGCGCTGGCCACCTTCCAAGCCCGCAGCGGCAACCTCACCACCGCCCTGCCCATCCTCGTCTCCATCCTCAAAGCCCGGAAATCCCTCCCCAACCCGGACGACACCTCCCTCCTCTCCCCCCACCCATCCCAGAAGAAGCCATCCATACCCCGCACCCTCCTAAACCTAATCCAACCCCCTCCCTACCCCTCCCCCCCGCCCGACGGTACTAAGCCCCCGGTCCGCGACGCCAAGGAGCTCTGCCTCGAGGCGGCGCTGCACCTGCACATAGGCGAGATCCTGTACGCCTCCCGCCCCGCGGGTCGCGAGGAAGGGCTGGCTTGGACGCGCGACGCGGTCGACCTCGCCGAGGGGCAGCTCCGTAGGCTCGGCGGCTCCTCCTCAGGTACGACGGCCGACGACGACGCCGTCAGGAGGGAGGCCAAGGCCGTGTGTCGGGACTGTCTGGCGGCGGGGATGGAGAACTGGGGGAGGATGGTGGCTAGGCTTGCAAAGGAGGAGAGGGAGAGGCAGGGAGGTGGCGGGCAACAGAGGCCGTCGGAGGGCGGGTGGTTCGGGGGGCTCTGGAGCCACGGCGGCAGCGAGGTCAAGGCCGAGGACGTGGATAGGTGGGCGGCTGAGGAGAGGGTCATTGAGGAGCGCCAGAGGAGGGCAGCGGAGCTGCTGGAGGATTTGGAGCCGCCTAGGAAGTTGTTTGATTTTGGGAGTATTTTCAAGGCATAGTGGACACTGGTCTGAGTATTGGGAAACATATGCACGTATATTAATGCGTCCTCTGAAACCGATAAGGGTCACTCATTTGACTGTCTGTACTTTTCCGGACCACGATGAAGGGATTGTATACGAGGATAGCACCGAGAATGTGAACGATGAACAATTGGGGATATGTGTGGATGTCTGGCTTTCCATTTCTATGCAAGTATTTCTCTCAAGCAACGGACTGGCTGGTAACTGTGACATGACGCGCTCCAAGCTCTCCCAGAGCAAGAGCCCGTCTGAAATTGGCCGGGCTTTGCGAAATCCATGCCTGAGAGCACTATCAACACAAACGCACCAGTCCGGTCCGTGTTCGACTGGCGACTGAGCGATTACGTCCATCTTTCCAGGACGACAATCCAGGGTCTTCCCAACTTATCACGACGCCTGCCCCGCAACCAAGAAGTCAACAGGCAAAGCTGTCAGAAGTAGCTCAGTCCTCCAGCCTTCTCAAATCTCGTCCTCGTCCTCGTCCTCGTCCTCGTCGTCATCATCATCACTGCTACCACCGACCCTGCCGCCCTCCTCCAGCTTCTGAACGGCGAGCTTCTCGAACTGCTCGATCGTATGCACGACCTCGCGACGCATGAACTCCAGCTGCTGCGCCTTGGCCTCGTCGCCGGCCTTCTTCTTCTCCGGAGCAGCTTCCTACTTCTCCTGCGGGGCAGCATCGGCACCTTCGGCTGTCTTGCTTGTGTTCTTAGCCGGATTGTTGGTCCGCTCCTGGAGAGGGCGGTCGTCGGAGCTAGGCCGGGAATCTGACGACGCTTTGATCACGGCCATGGGGGGCTTGTGGTCGGACATGGTGGGCGTGGTGCCGTGGTCTTTGCTGGCAGGGACAGGGTCGGTCTCGGCAGGCTCGTCCGAGTTCGGCTCCCGGTCACGGTTGGCGGTATCGTCTGGCTCCTTCTCCTCGGCAACGGGGACAGCATCGTCTTTGGCGGCAGCGGGATTTCCATCGTCAGATTTGTTGGCCAGGTCCAGCTTCCCAGCCGCAACATCAGGAGCAAGAGCGCTTGGGGCGGGTTCCGGGCTCCGGCTCTCTTCGCCATCCACTTTGTTATCGTCCTTGTCCGCGTACCCCCTCCAATACCGGGCATCATCCGGCTCGGGCGGTGCCTCGTTGACCTCATAGCGCGGGTTGCGGAAGTCCTCGGTGGTAGCTACCTCGCGGATGAACTTGAGGGCAGCAGGATAGGCGTAGATCAGAAGCAGTTCGGCCAGGTACGCATCTGGCCCGGCGCTGAGGATGGGACATCCCATGGAGGACCTGGAAGCGGTGCCCTCGGGGTTGGCAAGAGGCGTGTCCAGTGGCTCCGCGTCGCCGATCCAGTTGCGTGCTCGCTGTAAGCTGTCAGCTAACAGAACTCAATCACAGGGTTTGTCTCGCGAAGAACATACCTCAGCCAGAAATGCCTTGAACCCCTCACACTTGATCTTCTCGGTAATC
The DNA here is from genome assembly GCA_030052785.1 of Coniochaeta hoffmannii. Taxonomy (NCBI): domain Eukaryota; kingdom Fungi; phylum Ascomycota; class Sordariomycetes; order Coniochaetales; family Coniochaetaceae; genus Coniochaeta; species Coniochaeta hoffmannii. The sequence goes on along the minus strand of JANBVN010000108.1, from coordinate 17,506 downwards.
CCGTAAAAGTTGCCCAGCAGCGACAGACTCTCCATCCTCGGACCCCAGACCTTCCACCTCTCCTCATCATCCAGGTACCTCTCCACCTCATCCGCCACATCGGTGACGGCCACAACAGCCAGCTTCGCATCCCGCCTGACCACTCGTCCCAGCACCTCCTCGAAGACACTCCCCACATGGCGCCCCACCGTCTCGTGGCCCGGGATGGCATTCAGCCGCGCATCATACGGCCTGCCGTAGTGGACGGCGCTCTGCATCGGCACCGCGAACCGGCCGCTCATCGTCAGCCCGCGCCCTCCCTCAGGCCACCACCAGAGCTGGCCCGGGTTGGCGACGACGATGCCGACACCTTTGTTCCAGACGTTGACGTCGTCGTCGGCCGCCTGGATGGCCCGCACGACGGAGAGGATCGAGCCCTTGGTCACTCCGCCCGGACCGCCGATGACGCGGTGGGCGACGATGCCCAGATCCTGGGTGGACTCGCCGAAGAGGACGATGATACGCTGGGCTTCGTGGATGTTGCTGCTGACGAAGATGGGGACGTGCGGGGAGGACGTCGGGGTGCCCTGCGGGAGGATAGTCTTTTGCAGGCCGAGAGCCTCAAGGCGGGAGTGGACGAGGGATTCGATCGCTTCTTTGATGAGTGTCAGCAAAGCTGGGAGAAGAGAGATGAGGAAGGAACCGGACCGTTAATGGCGAAGCGTTGGCGGTCGTTCCAGCGCGGGTTCTTGGTCAGGAAGTACTTGAAGTACTTGTTGGGATCGTCGATGTTGCGGATCTCGTCGACATCGTTGACGAAGTAGCTGGGAGTGGTATCATGGTTAGTTCCTAGTTTGACGATGCTGGCTAATGGGGAAGACGACGTACCCGAGCTGCTTGAGGTCGGACGGATAGACGGGGTCGGCCGGGAGGGCAGACCAGCGGCGGCGGAACATGGTGATGACCGGGTTTCCGAAGGTTGAAAGCGCTTGGCTAAAGTGTGAGATAGTGTAGTCTGCAGAGGTTGCCAAAGTTTTTCTTTAGATGAGGAAGAGGCCAGGGATCTGAGTCAAGGCCCGTGATGAGGGAAGGTAAGGCAAGAGAAAAGAAGCAACCCGGATGGCTTTGCTGGCTGGTTGTTGAAAAGTTGTTGAGGACCGAATCTCAGACCTCAAAGATATTTGACTTCTAAGAAGCCCGAGCCAAGAGACAACCTGAGGCGCGCAAACAACAACCTGAAGGGAAGGCGCAGGCGCAGATGCAAACCGCCCACACACCAAAGCAGACTCCCCAGACACGGATCTGGACCACTGAGGTAAATCGTTTGTTATTTCGTGATAATGCGACAGTGTTATACACGGCCATCGGCCTTCGAAGTCGGGGAGCTTCTTCCTCTGAATATCGTTCTCCTCCCTGCCGTGTGACCGCCCCCGTCCTCTCTCAATGCTCTCATCCTTTTTCAGCCACATCACTTCTCGACACTCCCCTCCCCCCCCGACTTCCCCCTCTCCACATCTCCATCTCCATCCCCTCACCAACTAGCCTTCTTCACACCAGGCAGATTCCCGTCAAGCGCCTGCATCCGGAAGTTGTACTAAAATATCCGCGTTAGCACCAATTATGCTCATCCCCCAATTAGCAGCGTAGAAGAACATACCCTCGTCATCTTGAAGTCCCGCAGCACGCCCCTCCCCTTGCCGCCGAGTATGCACCGGTTCCGGATCTGTGTCGGCCGCGTGTAGCAGTGCATCTGCGTCAGCTGCAGCTGCGCCTCGGCCCTCGTCCGCGCAGGGAGCGTCTGGTTGCGGATGACGTATCGGAGCGCTTGCCTGTGTTATTCACGCCTCGCAGATCAGCTTTATGGCCATTCTCTACACTTGCACGAAAGGAAGGGGGGATAGGTCGTTTGGCAAGGGGGACACCATACCGCTGCGTCTCGAAGGCCTCGAACGCCTTCCGCTTCGAGTGGTCGCGGATCGTCTTGATGTTGACGAAGCAGCCCAGGTCGAGCTTCTTGGCCCGGAACATGGACATCTTGGGGCTAGGTTTCGGGTGTGAATCGTTCTTACGCAGGGTTGGAAAACTTCGGCGCTGGACAGCAGACAGGAAGGGCCGTTGATGTTCAAGTGGATTCGCTGGGAGCCTCGTCCGTCCCGCCGGTAAATTTTTGTGTTATGTAAGCGCAGCACACCAATGGCACACCAAGGTGAGCAGCCCAACCACAACCTCAAAGGCGCACACGGCAACCCACGTATATCATCGCGGAACAGGTAACTAAAGATATGTAGTTGCAAACCATCCCTCTAGAACTGCTATATACAATAAGCACAACGAAGCAACACAAGACAGAAAAAAACGATCCCAATTTTGAGTTCCGTGGAACTCCCATAAACCATCAACGCGCTAGAACAACAACTAAGAAACTGCGGCGGCCCAACGGTAATCTAGACGAATTGCATACGCCATGACACCCGATGCGCTAGCAAAATGCCTGTCCTGCTCTCCGACTTCTAACTCCCGGCGCTGCTTTGCACTGGCTCCACTCTACATAACCGGGATACCCTCATACTCGGCAAAGCCAAGCGCCAGGTTCATGTTTTCTGTTGTTTCGCTTGTTAGCCGACAATCCAAGGTTTGGTGCAGAGGGTGAGTGGTAAAAACATACGCAAACACTGCGTGGCAGCGCCCTTGAGCAGGTTGTCGATGGTCGCGCACACCACGACCCTCCTCCCGGAGCTGTGCACCGCGAACCCGCCGATCTCGACGCCGTGCTTGCCGCTGATGGCCTTGACCGACGGCGGCTCGCCCACCACCTTGACGAGCTTCTCGCCCGCGTACCGGTCCTGGTAGATCTGCCTGATGTCCCGCGACGTCATGGTCTTGTTGAGCGGGATGCTGATGGTGTGGTGGATGCCCTGGAACCAGACGGCCACGTGCGGGATGAAGGCCACGTCCGCCTGCAGCCGCGTCGAGATCTCGCGCTCGTGGATGTGGTCCGTCAGCGAGTAAGGGATGATGTTGTTGGTCAGCAGCTCGACGTCGTTCTTGGGGCTCGGCTTGGTGCCCGCCCCGGAATACCCGGAGACGCCGAAGACGGTCGGCTGCCCGCCGAGGTGCTCGACGAGGGGGGCGATGCCGAGCTGCGCCGCCGTGGCGTAGCAGCCCGGGTTGGCGATCTGCGTCGCCGACGCGATGTCGGACCGCGCCACGAGCTCCGGGAGGCCGTACGTCCAGTCCGAGTCGAAGCGGTAGTCGGCCGAGAGGTCGACGATGACGCTCTTGTGGTTGGACCCCCGGCGGCCCTCCCACACGGCCTGCACGAAGGGCTTGCACACGCCGTTGGGCAGCGCCATGACCCAGCAGTCGATGTCGCCGCGCTTCTCCATGTCGCGCACGTCCTCGGGCGAGAGGTTCTCGTACGTGATCTCCTCCTTCTCGTAGCCCTCGAGCTTCTGGCCGCAGAGCTCGCGTGAGGACACGTGCTTGAGCTCCATGTTGGGGTGCGAGTTGAGAAGGGAGATGAGCGCCTGCCCCGTGTAGCCGCGGGCGCCGATGAGGGCCACCCGCGCGGGCTGCGTCTTGGAGGCGTTCTTCTTTCCGTAGGGCGGGTTGGGGTTGGTGGTCGTGGCGTATCCCCGCACCATCTGCTTGAGGGAGGCCTTGGGGAGCACGGGCCGGCGGGCGAGGGTCGAGTAGCCGCGAGCCTGTTGAGCTGCAGCAGCCGGCTGCGACGACGTTTGAGTGGAAGTCTGCGCAGATCTGCTGGCCGCGCGGTGCAGACGGGATTCGAGGTTGGAGTCCCCCAGCATCGCCCTACCGTGCTGCGTAAAGTCCTTCATCAACTGGATAATCTCGTCGCCGTTGTCGATGCCGTACCAGAACATGACGTCGCCGTTGCGGGCAATGCTGCCGTCAGCTTTGTCGTAGAACCAGGTCAAGTTCTCGTCGTCCTCCTTGACGGTCCAGACAAGCTTGGGGTGTTCCTTCTTCAGCGTCGTGAAGATATTGTCCGCGACGTTGGTCAACCATCCGGACTTGCTGATAGTCAGGGTAGCGAGCGTGGCCTGAGACCGGCCGTGGCTAGGCGGCAGCACAATAGCAAAGGCGTTCATGGGACCATCGTAGTAAGCCTTGAACGGGTTCTCCTTGAGGAAATCGAGGTACTTCTCGACGATGGCCTTGGAGTCGGGGTAGTCACGGTCGCGGAGCAACACTGACTTCAGCTTCTCCAGGTCCTCAAAGTCCGAGATCTTGTCCGCAGAGACAAGTTTGTTGCCACGGCGGATCAGCGTACCGGCACCAGAGTCCGTGAAGAGCTCCTTCTGCAGGTCTTGGGGGTGGATGATGGCAACGCTGGTGGTGCGCGGCAGGGTATCCAGTAGCTCCTTGATCTCCTTGATCTTCAGCCGCGTGCCGTATCGGACCCATTCTTGCGACATGAGGTGGTCGTACTCCTCGTCCAGGTTGATTGCAGAGATCTTCTGGCCGGCGGCGTCGAACAGACCGCCCTTTTCGGAGAGGTAGACGACCTTCAGGGGCTCCAGCGCTCGTGCCAGCTCGGCAGCCGCGACGTCGGCATTGACGTTCAGGATCTGGCCATCCTCAGTCTCGGCCATCGACGTCAGGATCGGCAGATAGCCGTTGTTGATGGCCGTCTGGATAGACTCCTTGTTGACGCTGGTGATCTTGCCAACATATCCCCACTTGTCCTTGTTGAGGTACTCGGCGTTGAACATGCCCAGGGTCAGGGGCTGCGCATGGACTCCCTTGGCCTCGAGCGCGTTCACCAACTTCAAGTTCTCCTGGAGGAAGAGGTTGCGAGCCACGCGCAGGGTCTTGGAATCAGTGATCCTGATGCCCTCCTCGAACTGAGGCTCCACGCCAGCCTGCTCCAGGAGGTTGTTGAGTTGCGGACCGGCACCGTGGACGATGACGGGGTAGAGGCCGACAGTGTAAAGGAATGCCAGGCTAGAACACAGCTCGTCGAGGTAGTCGGTAAGAATGGCGCCGCCGACCTTTATGACGGCGAAGCGCTGCGAGGAAACCGAGGTAAAGAGGGAGAGGTACTGCTGCACTTCGCGCTTGGAGCCGACGCTGCTGAGCGTCTGGACGATCATGCCCCGGGTGCTGAGATCGGACGACTGCGATGCCGAGGTCGAAAGCGGTCGTCGGGAGCGGATGCCGGCGAGGGCGGCAGTCGCGCGGGCCTTGGGTAGGCGGCGGACGGTGCGACGAGCACCTGCCCGAACGGCGACGGCGCATGCGGAGAGCATGGTGACGCTGGTCGGATGGGATATGCTTCTAGGAGAGAGAGAGAGAGAGAGGGGATGTCAGCAAGTGTACGTAGAGGTCTCGGGCGTTGCAGTCAGACAATGAGCGCAGGGGTTGCCGCATACCACGAAAAGACTGGTGGATGAGTGTCTGTCTTGCTCGACGACAGAGCCCTTAGCCTAAAGAATGGCCGAGAGGGGGGGGAGACGGAGGCGCTATCCCCTACAGTGCGTGACTCACAGACGGAGGACGACTTGTGCCAGTGCCGATTGATGTCTCAACGCATAAAGACCAAAAACATTGAAATATCTCAGCAAAAGGGCGCAAAGCGTACAACGTTGGTGAGTCGTTCTGTTGGAGGTCGATCTGCGAGACTTTTTTATGACCGAAAAACGGAGGCGGTGGCCCTGTCAAGCCAAGGCCCGGATTCCCAGAAATGCGGAGGACTGAGGGGCAACTTTTTTTTGCCTTCGCAGGCGGTGTGGGACGGGGAGATGGGGGTTGCAACGTACGGCTGGCCTTCCAAGTTGTCTAATCGCCTGATTCTCTAATTAATTGCCTCGTCCTTTGGTCATAGGCTTGTATGCTCTATCATACTTAATCCCACATGGGAGTGTATGTGGTGAGCGTTGTCATGCGTGCTCTTGCTGCGAGTCGTGAAAAATTAACAGGACGCACGTGTCGCTGGTTTAAGCGGTATCGGCAGTACAAGGGTGTCTGTCCAGAGGCTGAGCCAGTATCTACCTCAGTGAGAGTCAAACTACCTACATAGTACTCAGACGCGTGGAGTGCTTGATTCTCATTGTATCGGAGTACAAATAGTCTTTTACGTCCTGTGATCATGCTATGTACGACTCTCGACCGCTCTTATGGTCATCGGCCAGCGTCTCGAAACGGGCGGGCGGGACGGTGACAACGAGGTGACATATTCACAAGCACGGCATGACGGTTCTGTTATCGACAACGAAAGAGACAGCATCCCCCGACTGGTGGACGTGATTCGTCATGATCAAACACAGCATCTGAATTGAACGCCTAGTCGCCGATCCTTCATAGATACACCTGATTGGGTGTCCAGCAAGTCTGCTTCCATGGCCCATCTCCGTTGCTGTTGCCATAAAACGCAGCAGGTTAGAAGACCGGCATACTCGTAGAACCGGACCCAGCCAGCCGAACATCTCGTTGAGCATTCCGAGAAAAATCAAAACCCCGGAGAAAAAACGCGTCAAGAAATCAACGTGCCAGTGCCATCATCCTAAGCCTCCCATCATCATTCTGTGATCGTAGTCATAACTAGACCTAGACCTCAGCTTCGTGTCCGTTGTCGTAGTGAAGACCATTAAACGAAGAGGAGGATGCTCGTGGGATCTTGGAATTATTTGCGGGTAGCGACAACTAGTGGTAGCCAAGTTAGTACCGTCCGATCCTGAGGATGGTGATGATAACATACCGGCGGGAATCACAATGATGAGAATGAGAATGATGATGCCGGCAATGAGGCACATGCGCATCTTCATGTCCTGTGATGCTGTTAGAATGGGGTGGTCACACACACGAGAAACTAGCTCGTTCAAGCGGCAGCACGAACCTTCCACCACATCTGCTTGCGGACTCGGTTGGCTCCGCGGCGGAAGCCTTGGGCCGAGACGGCGAGGTTATCCGTCTTGTCCTGGAGTGCGTCGAGACGCTCACCGCGCTGTGAGACCTTGTTGATATTCTCGCGCATCACGCCGACAGTATCGTCGATTTGCTGTTAAGGGCACAGTGATTAGCATAGGTCCAGTAGTTCGAACTGCCACATCCTAGCAAACGATCCGGGTCCGGCTCATCCACCGAGTGCAAGGTACCAGCTGGATATCCTCGATGTGGACGGGCCGCCGCTGAATGGCGTCGCCAGCGCCTTCGCGGACATGGGCTTGGGCAGGGGTGAGGGGCAGCAGGAAGATGCCATCATCCTCGGTGGTGTGGATTTGCTTCAGGACCATGTTGGGCGAAGTGGCGCTGATATTGAAATGTAGGCTGAGCGGTCGAAGGTCGAGAGTTTTGAGTTCTAGTGTTGCCGTTGTCCAGGACAAGAAACAGCTGAGGTTGAGTAGGTTGCGGCCAACCAGAAAACGGCAGGGCAGGTTTCTGTCTGGCAGCTCCCGGGAGTGCACTGAGCGCGAGGACAGCCGTGGAGGCGGCTGGTGCCCCCTCCCAAGGCGCGGCTTGTCACCATGAACTTGTGTCCAGGAAGCCATTCCGAAGCTCAGACCGCACGCAGCTCTCTCGTCTGTCACCACCTCTTTCGATAGACCAAGCATCACAATGGCCAGCAGTCGGGACCACCACCACCAACCACCCATGGATGCGTCCAACTCGAGTTATCTCCAAGATATCCTTGTCCGGGATCGGTAGTGATTGATGCGCACGGCATGGTCATCGAGAGTGTCGACCTCCGGATGATGCGGCTGCGTCGCCAGCCCGAGGTCCGGTCTCTGAGGGCATCCAATCCGAGCGCCCGGCAGCCAAGAATCCATCACCAAACGCACGGCAAATTAAATCAAAGAAACCTACCGCTTGCAGCGCCTGAGTCCTCGCATTGCCAGCACCCTGTTGCGGCGCGGCCTGGCCGCTGGGGATGTAGGGGTCGTACGGAGCCTCCTCGGCAGGCATGATGAAGGATGAAGGATGATGCTTTGTTGTTCGTTTAGAAGGTTCGAAGGCGCACAATCGGAAGACTGAGGCGACAGGGGCTTATCGCAGTTCAGTTCAGAGCGTAATGACGACGATGATCAATCCAAATAGTTCGTTGTTCGAAGATGGCCGGTATCTCGAGCGAGAGGCGGGAGTGAAGGAAGAGGATGGGATGATGTTGATGGAGGTTTCGAGAATGGAGACGCTAAGAAGAGCGGTTGCTGAGGTGGTCGACGGGCGATGAGACAAGTTTTGGGGGAGGCGAGGTCCCAGCCCAGCCGAAACAAGCAGCTCTGACCCCAGCCAGCCAGTCAGCGATCAGCAACTGTCTCGCTTGAGGGCGCTCGGGCCACAAGAATGTCACTTTTGCGCTGCTTCTTAGCGTGCAGGGGACCTTCCGCTCCAGCCACTGCAGAAACTCAGCTGAGGCTTTGTTCTCTGTTAAGGAATTCAGCATCACAGAATGATGGATCTGGCTACAGTATGCTACTAGGTATTCAACCTCAAAAAGGGGCCAACTTTGGTGACAGCTCGACTGTGAGTTCATGTCTGCCGGTCGGAGCTCACGGGGGATTACGCAACCCTTGTTGTAGTACAGAGAGTGAGGTGGCTGTGCACAGAGAGGATAAGGTACTGAAGGCACGTGAACACCTGTCAGCTCCTTTTGGAGAGAACTCCTTTGTCTGCCTGCTGCAACAAGAAGACAAGCAAACAACAAGCCAGACTGGACATGAGAACGGGCATGGCCCTCTGTCTCTCCATGCGTTGTCCGCTTGATAAAAGTCCTACAGTCTAAGTGCTTGCATTTGACCGCCAAGGCTACCGGCAAATCTCCAGATCCCTCCACTGTTGCACTTCAGTTTCATCTTCGGCAACGGAAACAGCCGGGCCGTACGTCATGGCCTTAGCAACGCAGCTGGCTGTCAGACTCCAGGGTCTCTCGTGTTCGCCATACCTACTGCTCATGCTCTTCAAGTAGGTACGGGCAAGCGAGGCGCAGACAAGGAGTCAACCTTCTCCCAGGTCCAGAACGCATGGGAATTCAAAAACTCAAGAGGAGGAGAGTAGGAGTACTAGCCACAGACATAAACACAGCATGGGACCTTCACGAGAGCTCACAACGGTCCTCGCATGCAGCAGTATCGGGTTAGACTGAATTGATTCAACTGCAGTCAAGTGCCAGCTCTGATCAAAGTAGGTGCGTACATGAAATGAGTGCCGTCAGCCTTGTAAATCGCTGGACATTGGGAGGTCAGGGAGGTACGGGTTTGCTGGCCCAGAAATTGGAGCATACCACAGTAGTCGGGTTGAGACGGATACTCTCGGCTCACGTGACTATAAGACTTCCCACCGTTTGTCCAGTGATGACTCTGGCGTTTTCTAAGCACACTTCTTCATCCACCACACAAGTAGCTTATGGCTGATCCTGCCCCTGGCTTCAACAACTGCACCCAAGCAATTCTCGACGAAATAAGAAGCATCTCGGCTGAGCTACGGAGAAACTCGAATGATTTCATTCGGGTTCCAGAACTCGCAGAGATACGGCCTTAATCCTGCTACAGCTCTTATCGCACCGAGATCCCTTCGAACGAGGGATTGGATACCCAACTGCCCAACCACAGTTGATGAGATAGACCAACTAACTGCGGCTGAGGCACGCCGTATTCTTCGGGAACTTGAACAACCTGTGCCTGAAGGTGCAGCAGCCCGGCGGGCCGCAGTTCGGCGGGCATTTTTCCTCAATTAACTAAACACGACATGGCTTCTCCAGTCTCCGGTCTGCAGCGTGTGCAGGCGCCCCTGCGCCGTTCCCTAGCCTCGGCCGCCGTTGGCAGATCCTACGCCACCATCCCGTCAGCCCCGAACTCCTCGGAGCCAACTCCGGCATCCTTCCAACCATCCCCCTCCAAACCCCGACCGACCTACTTCAAGGACACCTCGGTAGCGCCCTTCTCCTCCTTCCTCGCCCAGCCCGAAGAGCCCCTCCTCGCCTCGGAAGCCTACGCCCTCCGCACGGCTGAGGTCGGCCCGGCCGGCCGCAAGCGCACCATCACCCGCCTGCCCTCGTGGCTCAAGACGCCCATCCCCTCGCCTGGCGCCAACTCGGACTTCGCCAAGATCAAGGCCGACCTGCGCGGGCTGAACCTGCACACGGTCTGCGAGGAGGCGCGCTGCCCCAACATCGGCGAGTGCTGGGGCGGCAGCGGCGGCAAGTCGGCCGCGACGGCGACCATCATGCTGATGGGCGACACGTGCACGAGGGGTTGCCGGTTCTGCTCGGTCAAGACGTCGCGGGCCCCCGCGCCGCTGGACCCGCACGAGCCCGAGAACACGGCCGAGGCGCTGGCGCGGTGGGGGCTGGGGTACGTGGTGCTCACGAGCGTCGACCGGGACGACCTCGCCGACGGCGGGGCGAGGCACTTCGCCGAGACGATCCGGCGGATAAAGCAGAAGAAGCCCACGCTGCTGGTCGAGGCGCTGACGGGGGATTTCGCCGGCGACCTGGACATGGTCAGGGTGGTGGCCGAGAGCGGGCTGGATGTCTACGCGCACAACGTCGAGACGACGGAGGGGCTGACGCCGTATGTGCGGGATAGGAGGGCGACGTTTAGGCAGAGCCTGAAGGTGCTCGAGCATGTCAAGAGGGTGAAGGGGAAGGAGGGGATCATCACTAAGACGAGTATCATGCTCGGGCTGGGGGAGACGGAGGATGAGCTTTGGGAGACGCTGAGAGGTAAGATTCCTGTTTCTGACTATGATGATGTGGGATGAGATTGCTAACACTCGCGTTCTGCAGAGCTACGAAAGGTGGACGTGGACGTGGTCACTTTTGGCCAGTACATGCGGCCGACCAAGAGGCATCTCAAGGTCGAGAAGTACGTGACGCCGGACGAGTTTGAGCTCTGGAAGCAGCGGGCTATGGACATGGGCTTCCTCTACTGCGCCAGTGGGCCGCTTGTCCGGTCGTCTTACAAGGCTGGAGAGGCGTTCATTGAGAACGTACTGAAGAAGCGGGCTGCAGGAAATGCCACGGCTTCGGATGCCCTGAACCAGGCTCTGGTGGCTGATGCGGACAACAAGGACGCGCTGCAGTAAGCAGAGAGTGGGAAGGCTTTCGACAGACTTGTATTACTGGTACACTCATTGTAATCATTGGTATTATAGATGGTCGCATTGGACGGGACCGGTGTTTGGGGAGACATATGTCATTACTAGTGCCTTGTTGCACGTTCAACAGCATCTGCAAGGGGCTTCCTGCATGACACCGGGTAGGGGCATGAGAACGCACTTCAACAGCAGGCCATGGAAGTCAGTCAGAGAGAGATATATCGACTTTCTTCAGTCCCCTAACGATTACGTTGAAATATCCTCCTTCCTCGTCTCATGTGTCTGTCCAATGATGCGTTCAATAGTGTTCAAGTTGTCCGTGCTCCCCGATGTTCCCATCATGAGCCGTCTCGTCTAGGGAAAAGACGCAGTGGAGCACCTGCTCCGATCTCGACTCTTGGCAGGCACCCCACACCCCGCCACAGCGGCGATGAGCCGATGACGATCATCCTGAATTCTCCCTGCGTGGAGGGGCAACAGCTTCTAGCTAACCTGTCGCGGTCTTTCGTCTTTACACTTCAGATGGCTGAGTGTCACTGAGCAACATCTGTGTCACCGGCACATTCTTTTCCAGTGAAGGACAGCTCCTCTTCATCCTGCCGTCATAATTTCGAGGAGCATCCTCGTCTGGTTCTATCGATCATCACCCTATCTCGGCTTGCCTCGGCCCACGCAACCTTAGGCCCAACAAGAACCGGCAACCCATTCTCCAGTCAACTATCCCATTCCAAAACCACCCAAAGTCAAACCCAGAACAGTTCGCCAAGATAACATCTTCAAGCGCCTCAAGCACCCTCGTCGGGTCCAGCAGTACTCGCTCGTACGCGCGCTCCATCAGACCCCCCAGCTCCATCATGCCACTAGACGAATATATGGACCACCTGCCAATGCCCCTGGAGGTGGGCGACCTGTCGCACCTCCTGCCGCCCTCGTGGAAGTCGCAGATCACAGCCTGGCTGGCCGAGGACACGCCCTCGTTCGACTACGGCGGCTTCGTCGTCGGCGACACCCCCAACACCGCCACCCTCTGGGGCAAGTCGGCCGGCATCCTGGCCGGCATCCCCTTCTTCGACGAGGTCTTCCGCCAGGTCGGCTGCACCGTCGAGTGGCACGCCCGCGAGGGCAGCCACATCCAGGGCGCCCGGGGCGAGAAGTTCCACTCGTCGTCGGCGTCGCACACAAAGACGAAGCTGGCCACAGTGTCGGGCCCCACGCGGGGGATCCTGCTGGGCGAGAGGGTGGCGCTCAACATCTTGGCCAGGTGCTCGGGCATCGCGAGCCAGAGCCGCGGCCTCCTGGTCAACCTGCGGTCGGCGGGCTTCAAGGGCGTGCTGGCGGGCACGCGGAAGACCACGCCCGGGTTCCGGCTCGTCGAGAAGTACGGCATGATGGTGGGCGGCGCCGACACACACCGCATGGACCTGTCGTCCATGATCATGCTCAAGGACAACCACGTCTGGGCCCGCGACAACGACATCGCCGAGGCCGTGCTGGCGGCGCGCGCCGTGGGCGGGTTCAGCGTCAAGATCGAGGTCGAGGTGGGCAGCGAGGACGCGGCCCACGAGGCCATCGCCGCGGGCGCCGACGTGGTCATGCTCGACAACTTCGCGCCGGCCGAGGTCAAGGTCGTGGCGAGGAACCTCAAGGAGAAGTGGGCTGGCCGGGACAAGAAGTTCCTGGTCGAGGTGTCGGGCGGGCTGAGGGTGGATAATGCCGAGATGTTTGTGTCGCCAGGTGAGTTATTGTCTCTGTCATAGCCCCGGTGCCGTTGTCTTGGTGTGCTGACTCTTGACTAGAAATCGATATCCTATCAACGAGCTCTATACATCAGGGATGCCCGCATGTGGACTTTTCGCTGAAGATCAACGTAAAACAGCCGGGCGACAGTACCTAGATACGATAGTATCCCGGTTGGCAGGTGTTTTGGAGGCTTGCAAGCAATTACAGCACTCCTAGTGGAACAAATTATGATGTATCATAGTACGACGGACAGTTAATCGTTAGTACTGCACCTGCTACACCTCTCGGACACCGATGCTACCACTAGTCTACACATTCCATACACCCTCCTCCCGACGATGGGACGATATACGTTCGTCGACGTGGACATACAGCCTGCAGCCCGCTCAGTTGGCACTGCGATCGAAAGCAAGTGCTTCGACCCTCGGATGGAGGTCATCACTATTCGAGAGTAGAGGCGGGGGAGCGATGACGCTAACGAGAGGGAAACCCAGAAGCATCGTGAGGTAATTCTCGTGGAACGGGCCGGGCTTCGTCGACAGGGGGAAGTCCGAACCTTCGAACGTCTGCGTGCACAGTCCTCGGGAGTATATTAACCCTAATTGTGACCGGATTGGTTGATCATGCCTCAATTACGGGCTACCCAAGGACACGGCTACTCATCTACCTACCCTGATCTCTTCGCTTTCTCGAACTGGACTGAGCTTTTCTCGACGACGCGAGGGCTGCTCCTTGTTAGGAGCGGCCCCTGATCTCTTCGCTTTCTCAGACTGGCCTGAGCTTTTCTCGACAACGTCAGGCTCTTCCTTTTTATTAGCGGGATGCAGCCCCCCAATTGTAGAAGAGCCTTGGACCTTAGCAGATCCTTGAAGCCATGGTCGTCTGCCCCGCGATGCTTTGTCCATGGGCCACATGTGCATCAGGACGCTTGCACCAGGCTCTATAATCGCTTCCCAGGCACTAGGTAGATATATTGCCCCATCGGGACCGACCAGGTCGTAGTTGCCTTCTTGGGCGTGAGGTCATAAGATGTCGACATGTCGAAAGGCCTCCTTACTGAGGGCTTCCATGCCCTGTATTGACTTGGAATCAGCTGGACCAGGCCCTATCATCTGGATCGATCGAGTTGAGGGGTGCGCTAACCTGCCAGGTCCTCGCCATCTGGAAAGGTATTAGATATTTCCGGCCGACACAATCCTTGAGGTGGATGTGTTCTTTCTTGTGCGTCTTCTCCTTTAGGTCGCTTCTCTTTTTTTTTTTGGGACTGTATGGGCTCGGGGGTGGGCTCTTGAATCTCGTCCTCTGTCAGAGTAGTCCACTCGGCAAGAAGTTCATTCAGAACTGATGAACTCGGAGCGGGCTTCTGTAGTATCGGTTGAAGATGTGGTTGGCGCCCCAGCAATGTGGCTGCGTTGCTGTTCGACAAGTCGGCAGAGTCAGAAACCGATGGGGTTGACTGCTCAAGGCCTTGATCACCACCAGAAGGCTCTGCGGTGGTCTCTGAATCAAGCTCTAATCGGAATCCAACGTCGCTGAACGTCGAGAACACCAAGTCATAGAGCCATCTGGAAGTGTCCTCCGCTCCGGGCTTCCATAACTGAATTCGCTGCCCAGTTTCATCATCTGGGGCGGGGACATCGCGGTCTGCGTGATCCTTAGAAACGCTTGCATTTGCTCCTCGCTCAGACATCACGTCCTGGAGAGACTGATAGACTACTTGGACCAAGTTCTCAGCTTGTTGGAGTAGGACCACCTTCTCTGCTCTGTTGGCTTCGTCGTCTCTCTCCGAATCAGGCCTTGATTGCCTAAGACTTAAGTCTAGTCAGCCTTGAGACGTATCAAACATATGTATCGGCGGACGACGAACGTGGACATCTCCCTCGTTTGTGCTGCGAGGATCATGATCTGGAGGATAATATTGATCCCAGTCTTGTGGCTCTCGATCTGGTACAACAGCTGCATCGTTTTAGACCGTCTGAAGAGCCATCTGAGCCGGGCCAAGACTTCCATCCCATCATTACTGATCAAGTCCCTTCTAGTCTCGTGGATCCTTTGGATCCGTCGTACAGCCGAGCTCACTCGGCGCAGGAGCTTCCTTTTGTACAGACTGCGGCCATCTCGGAGGGCCTTCTTGCTTCGACAGAGAGCCTTGGAAAACGCCTATCTAGGAAATGCATGGACCAATGGAAGCTTGCCATCAAGACGCCTGGCGTTGAGGGGTCAAGCAAACGGAAATTCTCCCCTTCCAGTTCCTGATAACTCGGACACCAGGCTTCGGGACCTTAGGAGCCTCAGCGTTGCTTCGAGCTGAACATGTGCCCCTTGCTTGCATATTGCATGCCAAATACCGGCAGCCAGTCGTTTGAAGACTATGTGACTGTCAATGTTGGTACATAATCTCCAGCTCCTTGGTATCCTGGGTGTTCGTCGGGTCAGAGCCCGGAGCCTTGGCCGGAAAGGTTAGTAACGAAGGACTGAAGAACTGTGAATGGTCGCGAAAGTCTAAGATCCCACTCGTAGGGCTATTTGCAGCTAATCATCTCGAAGATTACGATTTTCAACTTTTCAACGGCCCGCGATTCCAGCCGTCAAGGGTCTATTGGCTACGGGTGATTGTTGACAAACCCGAGTCGAAAATCCTGCCTTCTTTGCAATGGCCCAACAAGCCACCTGCCTCTTCTGCTCTTTGGGTCTAGACTTGTCTAATTAGCTGTATTACGGATGTTAACTGGTAGGGATGGGGGGTGGCAGGGAAGCAATCTTGGAGCGTGCGACGTGACGAGCGCCGGACTCAGATACCGTGTCCGGCCATATCCCACGAGCTTGGGTCAACAACCCGCATTGCACTATCTTGTTCTCTCGTGCCGGACAATTGAGAGAGTCTCCTAGTGCGCGATACTAATAGCTGCTGTGGAATGGCACTAGACCAGCAAGTCACAACGCAGAGTGTTCCAGTGACCACGATGTCTGCGCTTCCTTGACTTCTTGGCTTCAAGCCCCTATTGAGGTTACAGGGCTTTTTACGGGATCAAGAGACTCGAAGTCACCATAATCATGTTAAGAGACCCCGGGGTAACATCTTTCCGGCGGGTTCGAACATCTTGGACGCAATGAAGGCCCAGTCATTACCATCAGGCTGGCGAACCACTCTGGCGGACCATCTGCCTTCTTGCGGCTTCGTCAAGGCTTGACTGCAGAGGACACCAGGCAGTAACCTCTTCTTGCAGAAGAACATATTAGAGCCTGCCTTAGTCAGTGACTCGAGTCCGGCGGTGTAGAAATTATGTGCCGGTGCATGTGTAACGGAGGCCTATCAGGAGGCACTACCATCTCTCCAACCACCCAAATGCACGGTTGTAGGACATTCACTTGTTGACACGCCATGATTATTGCAACCGCATGAGACGGTCTTCCTTGACTGACTTTCCGAATCAAGGCTTATTTCTCGAGGGTAGACGAAGTCCGAACACAGACGAAGATCCAGGGCCGGTGAGCAAGGGGTAGACCAACGATTCAAGATCGCGTTCGGTTCGGTTATTTTCCATTTCGAAGGGAAGACGGAAGCCAGGGGGGGGGGGGGGAAGCCTAATTCCACAAGGTTTCCACAGCCAACCACCACCGCTCAAAATACTTGATCCAACCCCGGGTGTCGTAATGTGCACTTATCTCCTGAATCTCGCCGCTTCGTTGGACAGACGCGGCTTGGGACAATTTCGGTGTACGAAAGGTCTGCCTGAGTCACAAGTCAGTCATATACCTGAAATATGCCAGGAGACACGATGCATAAGGATATGGTAGTCTTCAAGGACAGCCAAGGGGCCTTGAAACTTTCGTTGCCAGCGCAGGCCGATATAGATTGCAGATTGTTCCCGTCTTCCCAACAGCCAACGTGACGATTCGCCCAGAAGAACAAGCAGCATCGCAGATCGCGTTCCCCGGATCTCATTGTTTTGTTTCCCAGCAGTGTTTTCAAGATGTCGGATTGGAGATACAACAGCAGCGGGTACTGGAGCAATCAAGGCTCGAGCCATGAACCGCAATACCCAAGCACTATCGGCGAAGAGGTGTTAGAAGACGAGCAAGCCTATGCCGAGGCAACAGGAGAATACACTTACGCATCACCGCAACGCTTCCAGCCCCAGGACGACCAACAGCAGGTCTACTGGACAGACGAGCCACAGACATACCAACCAGAGGACCAGACGGCGTATGATCAGCAGTACTACCAGGCCCCAGACGACCAAGGAAACGTACCGTACACTCCAACAACCTACACCGGCTCGATGGACGTCAACGTCAGGTGTGTACCCTTCCCTCCTCATGCCTTCACCCCCTAGCACCCCTTTCCAACCTCTCCAGTTCCCATTTACCTTTCTCCTTTACTCTTATGCTCTTCCTCTCCCAACACAAACCTAATCCCCTCCCAGCGTCCCCCCAAGCGAACAAGGCCACCCCCCCACTCGACCTTCCCAGTCCTCTCCCTCCGCTCTCCCTGCCGAGGGTGACGACCACCCCGAAGCCGAAGAGGGTAACGACGATGACGACGATCGGACCCAAGACTTTGTCGCCCAGCGCCAGGACAGCTACGACCGGCGGGACGAGTTCCGCATCGCGCCCGACACGGCGTCGATCCGGCGCGTGGTCGAGGCGAGGCGGCGCCTGAGGGAGAGCGAGGCGACGGCGCGGGCGAGGGCGGCGAGGGAGGGGGCTGCCGGGGGTGGTCGGGGGAGCG